>NHOR01000286.1:17500-182153 GCA_002287245.1 Trypanosoma congolense
GTGGAAATGCGATCACTTCAGTTGTATTTGGTTTTCAACATATTGGCGTGGTAGTTCGAGCTACATGTGGTGGCGACGTAACTTGACTCTCGTGCGCGAAGACAAAAAAGATCAAAGATCTCAGTTACTGGTCATTCCATTTGCAGCAGGGTGCTGGGGCCATGCACCCAACCACCGCACACCTGAAGGCCAGGCAGGGTTATATCGGACAAGAAACGGAGGCGTTCGTGCGGAAGCGTCACCCAGCTGCGTGAGGCAATACACCTATGCCATAACGGACCGCTGCTGGATACCCATAGTGGAGACATCTCGAGAGGGGCACGAAAGTGTGAGGAGACAGGAGCGATGATTAGTGAGGGAGTGATTGTCGCTACGTCATTATCGAGGCAGCACAAACCGAAGCGGCAGAGAAAGAGGCGAGGCTTTTGAATGGAGGCGTTGTAGAGTGCCGCGTGAGGAAGCGCTCGCGGTGTCCATGGCGCAAGGAGCGGTTCGTGGAGAGATACCTGGCTCTTTACGAGTGGAAGGAACCCAGGAGCGGGCTGGGTGTGGTAAGGGAAGACTGAGGGAAGCAGTACCGGGAAGGCTGTGAGAACGCAAGCCCCAGAAGAGGAAACAGAAACATCCACGGGTTGAAATGTTTCAGGGGCCGTCGGCTCACCTACCCGAATGCCCCGCCGCGCTGGGCGAGCTGAGAGGGTCCATTTGGGGATGTGCACGATAGGAGCGGTCCAGCAGGTGTCAAACAGTGGTGAGAGGCTGGTGGCGTTCCTCCCTAGAACTATTCGTGTTTCAGGATTCGCAAAAACAGAGAATCCAGATTCTATGAGAGGGGGAGAGGGCTGCCTCTCGCTTCCTGATTGTGGCGGCCCGTTTTTGAGTATTCCTCTTTGCGCACCCCTTGACAAGGAATGTGGTCCCGTGTGGGATGGCAGGTGGTGGTCCATGTCATCTTCGCCGAGAGCACTGTCTGTGGCCAATTTACCCAAGGCCAGTTCAAATTGTGCGGTGGTGAACGATATGGGTTTAGGCTTTTTGTATTCCCAGTTGTATCATCTGCGGCGCTGACGCCACATTCATGGAGTTTTTCTTTGCTCATTTCTGCAAGAGCGGCGTTTGTCTGTTTCCTTTTTATTCAGTGAGTGCCCATTGAGGTCTAAAGCCTGTGTGCACTTAGTGGTCGAGGTGTGCACTTCACATTCAAGCCCCAGTTCGCTGCTTCATTCACTTCATGTTTTGGTGCGTTTTGCGCTCATCTTTTGGGGTCCGCTTCCCCGAAAACCTTATTAGGTGTGCGTATTTCCATGACTTTTCTCTTTTGCTTCTTTACTTTCTACGACTTTCCTTTCCAGATTTGACAGTTCCCGTGTCCAGAAAGGTGTCACTCCGTTCCTTCTCCATATTAACTTCCGGCCGCAATGCGAACTACAGGCGAAAGTATGTCATTCACTTCGTTTTCGTTCCTCAGGGAATTCTTGGATTATTTCTTCAACTTCCGGACGTCGGTGTGACGAAATACATTCAAGATTTCCTTATTCCGTGCGAAGAGTATGGGACGGCGTCTGCGGAAATGCACTTCATCAATATCTATGCTCACGTTTTTCTTGAAGGCAATCTGGCTATGGCCGCTCGTTAATTTCATTTCCGACGATCGGCTCGACACTTCGCATTCTCAATTTACTTTTGCACCCAACATGGTGTCAAAAGCAAAAGCCGGATATATTTTTGTGACTTCTCCAGCCTTCGAAAGTTTTAGTTCCCCATTAGAGCGCGGTCATGCAGTGCAACTCCCAGCACCATCTTGCTGGGCATAAGGAAACCACGCCCAACTGTACGGGCCAACATCCGCACGAATTACCGACGGCCCATGCACCGAGCACACTGAGTCCCTTGTATATTTGGCGATGCCGGACTGATTCGGGGAACACGCAGACAGGGGTGTGACACCTGGCTTTGTCCGAGTAGCAGCGTCGGTGATTCCTCCCAACCGCCCCCAAAACTTCCGGACATTGAACGACACCGATACCATCCCTCACCGGGAGGGGCGCTCCCCATGTGGAAGATGAGGTTACATCTATACACCGACAGCAAGCTGCGATGTCTTGCTCCGTCTACTCGGTGAGCAGCTGCATTCTCCAAAAAATACAGAAATAAACCTTGGTAAGGGTATTTTATCAAATTTCAATACTCTTAACTGCAAAAGACCCTCCTCCTCTCATTGAATTTTTTGAAGATACCAATCAGGGTGCAGCTCAGCACTCCGCTCAATAATAGATGTTGAAAGGGCCCCAAACCATTCACGCATGCTCACCGAGATAAAGTACCCCTCACCACCCCGAAAACCGTTGACACTGTTGCCTCATTTCACCACTAGACAAACTTCAGACACATGGTTAAATGCGGGCAAGCGGCCCTCTTCGCAAGGGACCGGTGTACTCTTACACCACGTTGAGACGGTCTGCGTAACCAGGAACGCTCCTCTTTCGGGAAACGCCGATCTATCAGGTGTTGTTGGGGTTCGCATTTGGAAACCCGAGAGGAAGGCCCCGTTGCAAGAAGCTTTACGGCTCCAACCGATCTGGAGGGCCTCCATTGACTCGGAGTGGAAACACAAAAACCTGTTTACCCAGCATTAACCGCCAACGAATATCGGTGAGAAACTGGAGACTCCCGATTTACCACGGGCGCCCGCGTTAAGAGATCAGACGCCATTGACAGTGACATTGCTGAGACGCTGGAACGGGTTAAAGAGCATGGAGAAGTAAGAGGCATCGGGGACGCCTGGTAGGGTAGTTATCGTAGGGCAAGGGTATCGCGCGACGGGGTGCACGGCGGAAACTCTCCGGCAGGAGAATCGACTGTTACACACCGTCATGGCAGCAATGTGAGAGACTAAGTAGGATGATTGCGGCCCCGGTAGTGAAGAGTACGCGAGGGTCTTCTCCGTCACCACAGCCCTGGCAACACGGTCCCGAAGGAGTTGCAGATCGACTGCAGCGCAGAGGATTTTCGGTGAACCGTCTGGAGCTGATTCCTGGGCCACCAGTGGCCTGTCGGAGTACTCGGGTCACACTCCACGTTGGGTGCCTCACGGCTGCGAAACAGCGATGATGACAGCTTTCCAGCTTTTTCACTGGAAAAGGTGCGCTCCGGGTCACAAAGGGCCGATATCCAGTCAAGATACGTGAAGAACATTGGACAAAACAGCTAATTTACAACTGAACGAGCTTTCAGTCAGCCAAAATTTCAATAAGCATCACACGGCTGAGCGAACGTCTGTTACTACTCGTGCGACACAGTTGACCACGCTATTCACGGACACCGTGAACTACACGGCCCGGTCGACACAGGGACAGCTAAATATGAAATCTGCAACCACATTGGTAGCGTGGAAGTGCCTTGGATATAGCCTCAAGCCGATTACGCGAGACCCCAACATCGCCTGGTGCGCCCACCGACGGGATTACGCGTTTTTTTTAGGATTGACAGGCAAGGCAGGAATAAGCAACAAAATTTCTCAACTAACGCCGTGTATCACCTCATGGGTTCAATGATTCTGTACTGTGTCGGCGAGTTCTTACGACGGCACAATGCTCAGAGCACGTATGAAACTCGTGATGTACAGAAAGCAAATGCTTCCCGCAGGTGAAAAAGGGATATGGTACACGGATAGGGGCATGAGAACAACGGTCGAGGTCACACCGGTGCGAGGCGGCAAAGAGATACGCACCGCCGAGAGTGTTCAGGCTCGCGAAGCACAAGTCCAAAGAGACTGGAGGAGCGCTCCTAGCGGGCACGCTTTTTTTTTTTTCGAATAAAGGATTGCCACCACGATGCTCGGGATCGCCTACAATAACCCTCTTGACCTTCGTGTACAACGGGATCTGGATTGAGTACGCCCTGTTTCGAGAGTCGCTGACTTTCATGGGAACCGTTCAAACCCTGAGTCTGGAGATGAATCTGCCACAAAAGCGACGGTAGGCCCGTCACTTGCAGGTTCTTCTGGTTTGGTTTTGTGTGTTCCCTCCAAGGTGACGGTACGGGAAGGCCAACTTGTCTTCGAGCTTATTACCGGGGATGCCTCCACAACGCATCTTACTGCGGTTCGACCAACCGATAATGCAATTCCTTTCCAAGACAGAAATGTCCGTGATTCATCTTGGACAATTGATGATGAGCGTACTTGCAGCGGCAAAAAGGTGGTTCATAACGTTATGATAAGCTCTGGAGCACATACCCAGGAAGGATACGTAAAGAAACAGAACGCGGAGGTAGCTTTAAGCTATTGTGTCATGATGTGGGGCGACTTTCCCAGGCGGGAATAATCGCACATGCGGACACGGGAGATCTAAAATCGTACGCTTGACCCCTCAATAAAAGGAATGAAAGGCGGAAATTGGCAAAAAACTCGCAATTCTTTGGCCATCAGTATGTGAACCAGGGTCTTATGAGGAGAGATATGGTCCGGATATTGATATAGGCAGGAGTTCCTACCAGCGCTTTGCACCGCGCCACCGCCTACGCTAGGTTTCAAAGCATCTTTCCGGCGGAGCCGACACCACAGGTACAAACGGATTTGGGCTTCAACGATGATCTTTATACGCCCCTGCTACGTGGACCGTTGGATGCTCATCCTCCTCGGCAATCAGGCGGCTGTCCACGCACATGGGAGACAAACGGACCGCAAGCAAATGCCAACAACTTGACCCTGACCATCAACCGATTAACGACGTTAGGATCGACAATATTTGCACAGTTCCAAATCCACCTCGATTCCTACCTCTACCTTCAAGCGACTCCGCCAGAGAGTGACTCACTTTAGTGCGACTTTTGGAAAACCCGAAACGGTTGTTCAACATATATTTGTGGGCATTAAATAAGACAGTCGGCGATGTAGGGTACAATTATCGTAGAAGGTCCTCAAAAAAAAAAAAGCCATTGTGGATAGTCCATTCGGGCCAAATTCCGTACAAAGTGGGCAGTTTTAAGAGTCAATAGGCACAAATATGGACATACAGTTTGATCTATACGCTGACGCCACTCACACACGCATCCGAAGCGGCTCCACGATTACGCACTGAGTTGTTAAAGCCGTCTTGGATGCCACCACCTGAACACCGGCACGCCACTAAGCTCGCTCCGCTAAGATGGGGGACACTAGCGCTCTTCCTGTGTGGGCCCCCTTTTTTCCAGCAATTTCTTCTTAGATTTCTGAGTCGCTCGAGCCTCGGCTTTAGGTGCGGCTATAACCATCCAACAGGATTGGCGTGCCTACTCTTTGTCAACCTCTGCCACCATTTTTATTACGACTTGCCACCGCATCACTCTGTCCCAGCTCTCTTTTTCCTGCATCTCTCGCTGTGTTCTCCTGTGGTCAGTTTGGCACCATTTTTCCAGTGTTGTGGCTCAGCTGCTGATGCTTTGTTCCTATTTTTTGACCCAATATAGTATACAGATGCGCCTGCTCGATTTCCCCTTTCCAGTTCAATATATCTTTTTTGTTGCAAACCATCGGAATAACCCACCGACTTCAGCAAGCTTACTTTCATGTGCTGCTGTTCACCAACGACTTATGCTACTACCCTTTCTTTGTTGACGAAAAACACATTTGTTTCCACAACATCACATCCACTCGCTTAAAAATATTGCTCAGCTTTCACAAGAAAAAGGTGTAAAGACTCTTTTTTTTACTGGTATATGAAGTGGAACTCAAATTAAATACGTGAATTTATAGCATTTCCCAACTCTTCGGAAAGAAATAATGCCCAATTCTCCACCACCCTACGTTAATACGCCGCCTTCGACCGTGGAAGTGATCCATAAGGACGAGTGATGATGGACCGAAGATGCGGTTTGCCAACAGCGTTCTACACATACAAAACCTTAGCACTTTCAGACTCGTTGACCATTCGGCATCCTGGACATTTTGTGTGTATAACGTTAACACCTTGCCGTGTAACTTACTTTCCTAACAAAAACATCCATTCAAAAACGTACCTGGAGTATAACTTCCCCAGTGGAAAATTACGTGAAGCAGAGCAAAACATTAAGGAGATAAGTCAAGACACAAGAGCTCATTTTCAAGTTCCCACAGCAAGAAGAAAGCTTTCAGATTTACACATGTTACTTCCATGCCATCAAAGTGCACATTTCGAATGTGTGGGAGGAGGGCTTCCATAGAAATTGATTTCACACCCAGGCTTGACGGTGTTGGTACTAAATCACCTTCTCATGCTCCCGCTTTTCTTGAAGTACAAAAATAGAAGCAGGGTCAGCAAATGTCCTCTTTACTTTTTGTTGCTGTGAAGAATTAGTTGAGCGGGATATTTCCTGAGCAACACTCTACTCCGGGTATTTTAGACTGTAAGACACCGCGTCACAACAATGATGTTCTTCACAAGTTGGTCATTTTCCTAATTTTGGATCCACAAATAGGTACTTAAACATTTTTTCTCTTCACGTGTATCACACTTGCCTTAGGAAATTAATGTGCCATGAACACTTCACCTCTCGTAAAAACAAACAAAATGACCATTAAGCCACTCCATCCTTTTTCACTCTATCCACCTTCCATTATTTTGATAAACTCGTGATACCTCTAAATAATAAATTCTTCCCGTTTTGCTCCCTCGAGGCGTTTCCGCTCTCGTCTCGACGGCCATTGGCACTAGCTCCGCTCTGCCTAGCTTTGCCATTCATTGGTGGGGGAGGGGATCAGAGTGGGGTACGTGAAAAGCACACTGGGGGGGGGTCCTGCTCCATGAAGGGGGTTTGAGGACGCATGAAATGCCTCAGATACGATGTGTTTCAAGCAGTGCCTATGTGAATTAATGAGCCATACCACTCGAGCACAGACACGTGAGAAAACTCCTCATGCAGTTTGCCATCCCAAAGAGCAAATAATTACGGGCTCATGGGGAGGTAAGATAACAGTGGGAAAAGTTTAGATAAATCAGTGAAAATACGTTATTACTAACAATGGCCTGGGTTCAATGCATCGTACTCGACGCACAGCACCGTGAAGCAACCCTGATAAAGCTGACGTACCCCGCAAACAAGCGGTATGTGTACGTTACAGAAAACGATGGCGGCACACATCACCGCTTTTTCTTTCAATGCATTGACTACTGTTTCACTGGTGGGAGCAGGCATTTGAAAACAGGCAGTGGGCCCGTCAATTACAGGAGTATGTAACAAAAAATAATGTGGGATGTTTCCTTACGATAAGAAGTGCAGCTTTCGCGATACGTTAGCCACCATGCTTTAGTAACACAACGCGAATAGCCATGGAAGAAAATGGTCCCCAAACATGCAAAACTATGAGAATAAATAATAATCAAATAAGAAATGAGGTTCATGGAGGGCACATCTCAATAACATGAGCGGCGGATGGGGGAAGAGAAAATAGCGCCACAGAACCTACGCAACCCTTGTGATTATAGGAAATGCATTCGTTGGCTTGAACACACTATGTTTCACAAACTTATCCCTAACGGTAGGTATGGGCCCGGAACACATTGCCACGCGGCAATCTCCCGTCTTCGCGCAGAAGATCAATGCGCATCGGTACGATTCCCCAGCCGGTCAAAATCGCATCATGGCCATATCTGGAGTAAACAAGAAACAAACAATGCAAGATTATAGCGCGATAATTGGCCGCTGTTGCCAACATCACTCAAAAACGTGTGGCACAGAGATCATCATCCCAATCACTAACATGTACACTGTGAGAAGACCTGGTATACCTAATCGGAGGATACTCAAATTCTCGTAGGCTCATCACAACAATTTCCCTATTATCAAGATTAGAACAAAACTGGGACGTTAGACCAATCGCTACAACGATGATGAGTATGATGCAGGCAAGTAATGCACACCAATTCACACTGCTTCCCTGTTGGTAAACATCTTGCGGTGGTGTGCGTGTCTCACTACCATTTTGCTCTTCATCGGTTGCATTATGCTCTTCATCGGTTGTGTTTTGCTCTTCATCGGTTGCATTATGCTCTTCATCGGTTGTGTTTTGCTCTTCATCGGTTGCATTTTGCTCTTCATCGGTTGTGTTTTGCTCTTCACCGGTTGTATTATGCCCTTCATCGGTTGTGTTTTGCTCTTCATCGGTTGCATTTTGCTCTTCACCGGTTGTATTATGCCCTTCATCGGTTGCATTATGCTCTTCATCGGTTTTGCTCTTCATCGGTTGTGTTTTGCTCTTCATCTTGTTTTCTTCATCGGTTGTATTTTGCTCTTCATCGGTTGCATTATGCTCTTCATCGGTTGTGTTTTGCTCTTCATCGGTTGCATTTTGCTCTTCACCGGTTGTATTATGCTCTTCATCGGTTGCATTTTGCTCTTCATCGGTTGTGTTTTGCTCTTCACCGGTTGTATTATGCCCTTCATCGGTTGCATTATGCTCTTCATCGGTTGCATTTTGCTCTTCATCGGTTGTGTTTTGCTCTTCATCGGTTGCATTATGCTCTTCATCGGTTGCATTATGCTCTTCATCGGGTTTGTGTTTTTGCTCTTCATCGGTTGTATTATGCTCTTCATCGGTTGTGTTTTGCTCTTCATCGGTTGTGTTTTGCTCTTCATCGGTTGCATTATGCTCTTCATCGGTTGTATTATGCTCTTCACGGTTGCATTTTTCTCTTCATCTGTTTGCATTTTTTTTCTTCATCGGTTGTGTTTTGCTCTTCATCGGTTGCATTTTGCTCTTCACCGGTTGTATTATGCCCTTCATCGGTTGCATTTTGCTCTTCATCTGTGGCGTTCGATTGCTCCTCAGTGCCGTCAGGTTGTTGTGGAGTTTTTGTTTTGGTGGCGACGGAGTCTTGAAATTCACACATGCAAATATAGTCCTGCGGCTGTGTTCCTGGGTTGTGGCTCGATTCCCGGTTCTCTGCAGACACTGGCTTTCCGTCGTACCAAGTAGCCGTGCCGTCTTTACTACGATACCAGGAAAGTACATGGAGTTCACCACGATGTGGATAATCATCATTCCAGTATGATGGATAGCCGTTCATGGATCTTGCTCCCCGAGCACTAGCATAGGAGCCACGCCAGAACGCGCAACCTTTTCCATCAGAGGAAGCCGTTGCAAATAAACCTTTGTTCCACCTATAGATGCAGTTCAGCGAGGATGCTGGACTTCCTGCTACGCACCTGGTTCGAGGCTCCAGTGCTGAACTGGCACTATGCGACGCATCACCACCGAGATAAGCGAAAGCAGCGCCCCCTCCCATCGCTTTTCTTGCAGATCGGTGCATCCTTTCGTGTGCACTGAGTGTCTGAGCTGCCGCGAGCACCCCACCAATATCTGTACAATAGCGGTCTGCGATATCGTAGCTCACCATGTACCCATTAGGCGTGTTGAACGGTCCGTTATTATACGCGTTGTAATATTTGATGTTGACAACGACATGCTCCTGGGCCTCCAAAGGCGCGGAATCAGCCAGCAATATTATCAACAGGACGGCGAGCGTTTTGCTCCCTCGAGGCGTTTCCGCTCTCGTCTCGACGGCCATTGGCACTAGCTCCGCTCTACCTAGCTTTGCCATTCATTGGTGGGGGAGGGGATCAGAGTGGGGTACGTGAAAAGCACACTGGGGGGGGGTCCTGCTCCATGAAGGGGGTTTGAGGACGCATGAAATGCCTCAGATACGATGTGTTTTCAAGCAGTGCCTATGTGAATTAATGAGCCATACCACTCGAGCACAGACACGTGAGAAAACTCCTCATGCAGTTTGCCATCCCAAAGAGCAAATAATTGCGGGCTCATGGGGAGGTAAGATAACAGTGGGAAAAGTTTAGATAAATCAGTGAAAATACGTTATTACTAACAATGGCCTGGGTTCAATGCATCGTACTCGACGCACAGCACCGTGAAGCAACCCTGATAAAGCTGACGTACCCCGCAAACAAGCGGTATGTGTACGTTACAGAAAACGATGGCGGCACACATCACCGCTTTTTCTTTCAATGCATTGACTACTGTTTCACTGGTGGGAGCAGGCATTTGAAAACAGGCAGTGGGCCCGTCAATTACAGGAGTATGTAACAAAAAATAATGTGGGATGTTTCCTTACGATAAGAAGTGCAGCTTTCGCGATACGTTAGCCACCATGCTTTAGTAACACAACGCGAATAGCCATGGAAGAAAATGGTCCCCAAACATGCAAAACTATGAGAATAAATAATAATCAAATAAGAAATGAGGTTCATGGAGGGCACATCTCAATAACATGAGCGGCGGATGGGGGAAGAGAAAATAGCGCCACAGAACCTACGCAACCCTTGTGATTATAGGAAATGCATTCGTTGGCTTGAACACACTATGTTTCACAAACTTATCCCTAACGGTAGGTATGGGCCCGGAACACATTGCCACGCGGCAATCTCCCGTCTTCGCGCAGAAGATCAATGCGCATCGGTACGATTCCCCAGCCGGTCAAAATCGCATCATGGCCATATCTGGAGTAAACAAGAAACAAACAATGCAAGATTATAGCGCGATAATTGGCCGCTGTTGCCAACATCACTCAAAAACGTGTGGCACAGAGATCATCATCCCAATCACTAACATGTACACTGTGAGAAGACCTGGTATACCTAATCGGAGGATACTCAAATTCTCGTAGGCTCATCACAACAATTTCCCTATTATCAAGATTAGAACAAAACTGGGACGTTAGACCAATCGCTACAACGATGATGAGTATGATACAGGCAAGTAATGCATACCAAACAACATTGCTTCCCTGTTGGTAAACATCTTGCGGTGGTGTGCGTGTCTCACTACCATTTTGCTCTTCATCGGTTGTATTATGCTCTTCATCGGTTGTGTTTTGCTCTTCATCGTTGCATTATGCTCTTCATCGGTTGTGTTTTGCTCTTCATCGGTTGCATTTTGCTCTTCATCGGTTGCATTTTTCTTCATCTGTTGCATTTTGCTCTTCACCGGTTGTATTATGCCCTTCATCGGTTGTATTTTTCTCTTCATCTGTGGCGTTCGATTGCTCCTCAGTGCCGTCAGGTTGTTGTGGAGTTTTTGTTTTGGTGGCGACGGAGTCTTGAAATTCACACATGCAAATATAGTCCTGCGGCTGTGTTCCTGGGTTGTGGCTCGATTCCCGGTTCTCTGCAGACACTGGCTTTCCGTCGTACCAAGTAGCCGTGCCGTCTTTACTACGATACCAGGAAAGTACATGGAGTTCACCACGATGTGGATAATCATCATTCCAGTATGATGGATAGCCGTTCATGGATCTTGCTCCCCGAGCACTAGCATAGGAGCCACGCCAGAACGCGCAACCTTTTCCATCAGAGGAAGCCGTTGCAAATAAACCTTTGTTCCACCTATAGATGCAGTTCAGCGAGGATGCTGGACTTCCTGCTACGCACCTGGTTCGAGGCTCCAGTGCTGAACTGGCACTATGCGACGCATCACCACCGAGATAAGCGAAAGCAGCGCCCCCTCCCATCGCTTTTCTTGCAGATCGGTGCATCCTTTCGTGTGCACTGAGTGTCTGAGCTGCCGCGAGCACCCCACCAATATCTGTACAATAGCGGTCTGCGATATCGTAGCTCACCATGTACCCATTAGGCGTGTTGAACGGTCCGTTATTATACGCGTTGTAATATTTGATGTTGACAACGACATGCTCCTGGGCCTCCAAAGGCGCGGAATCAGCCAGCAATATTATCAACAGGACGACGAGCGTTTTGCTCCCTCGAGGCGTTTCCGCTCTCGTCTCGACGGCCATTGGCACTAGCTCCGCTCTACCTAGCTTTGCCATTCATTGGTGGGGGAGGGGATCAGAGTGGGGTACGTGAAAAGCACACTGGGGGGGGGGGTCCTGCTCCATGAAGGGGGTTTGAGGACGCATGAAATGCCTCAGATACGATGTGTTTCAAGCAGTGCCTATGTGGATAGAAGATGGTTTTACTGATAATATATGCATATGTGCATCTTTGTAAGCATTACCGAATATGCATATCCGTGATGGTATAACTCTCTTTTATGTTTAATCAAGTCTTTTGTTTCCTATGAAGGTAACAACGGGCCTCTAATATATATATATATATATATATATATATGTGTGTGTGTGTGTGTGTGTGTGTGTCATATTTATTATGTACAGACTGGGCATGATCGTGTTGTTCAGAGTGCTTTGGAGTTTGCAAAACATATGCTCTGAAGCACAATGTGTCGTTGAGGCGCGTGTAGACGCGATTATTTAACAGTTGTTGTGGATAAAGACCATCGGCATGTGTTATACCTGAACTTACCATCCTTCCTTTCACGTCTTCCTCGAGGGATGCATATTATCCGAAAAGATAATATCGAACAAACTCTCTGCTGTGACAAGCCGTCGGGGTTGTCAAAAGGCACATAAAATAGCAAATGGAGATGAGCCTAATCATATCACCTCAAATTTCCCTCCCCAGTTGTTCTGTGCTCTGCATGGTTTGAATAGTGAAGTAGTGATCACCACAATTTCATTTGCTTTTTTTTCTCTTCGTTCAGGTATTGACTTGCTTGTATGTGGTAACGTTCGCTCAGGCATAAATATATGTTTTTTTTTTTTGCAGTCACGTGGAGTGCTAAACCCTCTTAAATTAGCACAGAACCTTTTCACTTTCATAGCCAAATCATATTTAATAGTGTATATGATCGCCCCGTTGTTGCTGTTGTTGTTGTTGTTGTTGAAGACCTAAAAAAATCTGATTTTTTCTTCATGTGGCTCAATGGTCGGGTCACTCCCCTGTCAGGATGTCCATAGGCGTGTGGCAACAATTCTTCCCGTTTGCTGATTAGCCACGAGGAGACATGATAGCACATACACACACATATATATATACCTACGTCAAAGCTTACATTTGTATGCATTCAGACTTAATCATCAGTAACAATGAAAATGATGCATGGAAATGATAGTAAAACACACTAGGGTGCTCCAGCATCATGCAGAGGAACCCATTGAGCATCAAAGAAGAGGAATAACCCAAATGATCTACACGGTTCTAACTCGTTGAAAAAGGAAAGACAAGGTGGGGCTACTCCTTACAAACACGTACGCATTGCCTGATTTTTACAGAACGACCACAAAATGGTCGCATGCGACTATTGCGTGCCCCTTTGAAAGTGGGTATACATACGAATCATCATCTACGGTGCAATCTTGAAGTAGTTTATCGGCACCGGCGATGGCAGCGATGGGAGTGCGCTCGCCGTTGTGAACGATCTGAACATTTGGCTTCTCGCCCTGAACAAATAACAGCGACTTGCAATTTTCATGGTTCCCGGGAACTAGAAGGGCCACAATATGATTAGAACAGAACAAATGTATACTATTTAAGACGGCATCTAGGGATGATTCCTCAGTGGGCGACAAGGCAAGGCTTTCCACAGCTGCTTTCACTTTGTTTGACCACTGCATTTTTCCAAACGTGTACGCTTCTCCACAGTGCTTTATCCACCGACCGAGCGCTCCGTACCTGTCCATTCGCTGCCATTGACCACTCATGCCACACGGGCTCCGAGAAATCGGTAGGCCACAGGAAAGCCACTCCATCTCACTGGTAAGTAGGACGGTCCGGTTGGCTGAGCACCAGACGGCTACCACGCATGGCTCCCCCTGGGCTACATCTGGGTTTATGCGCTCTACACGAAGCGGGAAGTACATACTTTCCACCGAACCCCACGGCGCCCTAAGCGTTTGCACCGCATATGAATCCAAGGGCTTTCGCCCATCCTTCGTTGAGGGCGTCGAACCACGAATAGAAACCTCCGTTGGCGTGCCAACAGTTTTCGTTGAGCCTATGCCGAGCTGCCCGCTGGTGTTGTTTCCAAAGGCAAGCAGTTTGCCCGTTTGCAGTAGAACAAAGCTATGCTTCCCTGCCGCCGCAACCTGCTTTATTGGTAATCCGAAAAGCAGGCGAATGGATTTAAATGACGGCTGCAGTGCAGGACGTCGCTTTCCCCCAAGCTGGCCGTCCAGCCCATGCCCACAACAGTAGACAGCATTCCCGTGTCTCGTCAAGAGTAAGGTGTGGTGGGACCCGCAGGCCACCGATGCTATCGGCACGCAAACCCGTTTGCCCTCCACTACATCACCCTCATCAATGTTGAGTTTTCCCCGCCCAAACCCTCTAATCATCTGTGGAGAAGAGAGCACTGGGGGACCATCGCCACCCGGTTCGTCCTCTCGCGTGCAGCTCGCCCACACCGTACCGTCGCCCAACTGTCCATAAGTGTTGCTGTATCCAAATGAATACACCGTTCCGTCGCTCTTACAGAAAACGATATGCGTATCTCCCGCCGCAACATCATTAACGTTGTCCGTGCCGTGTTCAACAATACTCCCGTGACATGTTGGTGAGCCTTGTGCCAACAAAACTAAACGACCATTGCTAAGCAATGCAGCTCCATAGTGCTTTGAACAGTGCACTACTTTGACAACAGTCTCAGTTCCGTTCATATGAGAACTAAGTGCTTCCACCGTCAATTCACAGGAGCGTTTGGTCACAGGGCACTCATCGACAACGAAGTAAGGCATCGCCTGGCTGCGTTTCCCTTTGCACCAAACCGAGGTTGGGAGAGCAAATCGAGGAGAAAGGAGAAACAGTAGGGGTTGGGCAGTGATCAATACCAGTCTTGCAGATATATCGACAAATGCTATTCCCGAAATAAAGTTAATTGACAATTATTACACAAACACGCAACTTTACCAGCACAACACTCGCTTTATTCACTGAATCTGTGTCTAATATGGGGAGATTGAGCACCCCCCCTGTCCATTCGTACCTAACTGTTGTGCACATCATACAAGCTTATGATGTGTGCCACCAAGAAAAAAGAGCCCGTGACAAATATGTGTGCCGGCTCCGGCGTATCGTTATCATCCGTTGCTGCTGAAACAATATCGATTACTTCCTCAAGTGAACGAAACGGTGCCATGTGTGAGTGACAAGGAACGTCTTCGTAGAGCGAGTTCCAGCACTTCGACAACTCGGTCACCTTGTTGTGTGTATACTCCAGTGTGTTGCTTTTCCATATTTCTCTCATCCCTTTAGGGTCAACGACACCCACAACAATAACCTTGGAGAAACTCCCAGCAGAATGCATGAACGACTTTACAATGCGATTAGGCTCCCGCGAGGAGTACAGCAACAGTACACGCCTTGGTTCACTCTTACCAGCCCTTTTAGCACTTTCTTCCACAAACCATCGTGTTGCAGCACACAGGCTTTCATACGTATGCGCCCCGTCCAAATAAAGCGTACCCTTCTCTCCGCCGCCAATTTGTACGACATGAGAACGTCCCACAACTGTCGTGCTCTCCAACACCTCTCGCTCCACTTTGTCTAGCGGCCTGTTGCTTGGAATCCCCATCACACTCCGAGCTGCTAGAACGGCGAGTTTCGAGTTTTCCACCGCGTGGCTTCCTCCAATGGCTAGACAGGGCCAGTCCTCTGCGGGCATTTCCACATCATCCGCAAACAGCAACGGTGAGTTCACTTTCCTGGCATACTCTTCAAGAACCCGGCGCGTGGATGGGTGGTCCTTTTGAGGAGCAGAATAACAAATAATACCAGGTTTTATTATACCAGCCTTCTCAAGCGCTATTTCTTCGACTGTGTTGCCCAGCATATCTGTATGATCTATACCAAGGGCTGTTATTACGCTTACCTGCGGCGTAATTACATTTGTGGTGTCGTAGCGACCGCCGATGCCCACTTCGACAACCGCCACATCAACGCTTTCGCTCGAGAAAGCAACCAAAGAAACTAAGAACATTAGACAAAAAAAACTACATGGCGCCGGAATGCTATCGACTAAGCGGCGATCACCATCGGTAATATCGGCGAGGGAGTCCTTGACCTGAAAAAAATATCGCGTGAAGGTTTCCTGCTGGAGGATTTGATTATCAATCATAATGCGCTCCCGAATATCCCTAATGTGAGGCGACGTAAAGAGTCCAACCCTTAGTCCGTGCGACTTCAGGAGGGCCGCAGCGTATGATGATGTCGTTCCTTTTCCTTTTGTCCCCGCTACGTGAACAAACTTGACTGTGTTGAGCCAGTGCCGCAGATTGAGGCGGTCGCTCAAAACTCGCACCAGTTCTGCACTGCTGTTCGTTGAGCTGCCGATTTTGGACATGCTGGAACAATGATCAACCTTTCGCAGTGTTAACTCGTACATCGCAAGCAAGACATCGTCGAACGTCCGTTTGGGTGCACACTCGTGCTTCATGCTAAGGGGCAACGATACCTTCAAGGGCTGCAGTCGACTCATATATGGTTTTTCCACACCAGAATCAATGCTACCACTACCGTTAGATAGGAGACAGTGATGAAAACTAACGCAATAAACACCTGTGAAGTCTGTCTCCTTGCATAAGAACACACTTTTCCACAATATACACAGGTGAAAGTGAGGTAGAAATAAGAAGGTGAGGATGGAGATTGCGTGCAATGTAACCAACAGCCCAGTGCAGAGCGCGGCAACCCCCCTTAAACACACGTCACACGTATTTCCTCTAGTTGACTTGCTTGAAAGTGGTATCACACACGTGGTGTAATTGGCCTTTTATTTTTCTACTTGCCCCACATCGGGTGTACTTAAGAAGCGCACTCCACACACCACCCCTTCCCATAAGAAACAAGAACATGCTCCCTGATATATAGTTACTAGTTTGACTAACATTCCGGGTATTACCTTATAGGGACTTCGAAAGTGCTAAACATGCGGGAGGCGATCCATCGGTGTGCATCTTGAAAGTGGGAGGGTTTCATAAAGAGGAGCTATGTTTGGAGGGAGTACAAGGGATGTGAGGTGCGGATAGGTTGCCCGTTAAAACCTCAGCCACGTCCAGTGCCGCCTTCTCTCTCTCTCTACCTTTCCCATTTCTTTCTCCTTCCCTCCACAGCGCGCAATATGAGCGCCGACCCCCTTCTCACCTCCCTCGTACAGTGACTTCTCCCCCAATTTTATGTTCGTCATTGTGTGGAGGACAATTTTTACCGCGCGCCCTCCAAAACTTGCTCCTCCTGGTGCTGTGGACGCACAGGGATCGTTGGAGATCGATCGGCCACCCCAAAACTTGCCACATGGGCTGAAACTGTTGCCTTTGAACGCACCACCATTACAAATATGCGCCAGGCCCAGGTAAAACAAGAGAAAAACAGAACATATCTGACAATGTATCAATACATATTGATTTGTTATCAACAACGAAGGTCTAAACAAGAAAAATATCAACTGTATGCACATTCGATGCCTTTCCCCCCTTTTTTCTCTTTTTTCAAACTTCCTTCCATCCGATCACACTTAAAATGCACTTTCATCGATCACCAGCCTAACTGGACTAAGTCGAGCGGGGGGGGACGCTTCCCCCCTTTTTATTTATGTTTCACGTACATGAGTGAACAATGGAAGGATGAGCCGTTATCTATTTACAATTATTCTCGATGAACATCACACGCGCGTGCACTTACAACCCTCTTCGTTATACATATTACACTTACAGAGGGGCACCACTGCCGCACACGTTTCATCAACGAGGGATCCATTAGCATTCTGCCGCACCTGCCGTAACCGCACGCACCTCCTCTTCCCCCCATCATGAAGAGGCCCCTTCGGAGGGCTCGTCCGCTGCCTTTCTTGAGCCACTACGGTGGCTGCAAGTGACTTGCAGGATGGAAACGAAACAGGTATGTGAACACATGAGCAGTTCCTCGCTCTTAACGGTCGGCGAGGTCACCGTAGGTAGCTCGGCTTGATTATATAACGCATTACACAGCTTATATGGGAAGGTGCTTTAAAGATAGGAACAACAATCCTCGATGGATTTAAATGAGGAAACCCTCCTCGAATGGGAATGAGAAAATATTCGGTGGGAAACTCCTTTGCGTGTAGACACTACGTCCACACACTTTGGCGCGTCGTATGGGTGTCATTAAGCGCCCCTCCATCCACATTCAGGGATCGCATCACAAGAACAAGGGATCCCATGCTTCTTCGTTTCACGACAAGCTCCCGTGTTGAATAAGCCGCGCAGTGACCCGCAAGGCAATTTTTGGTGGGCCGATGATGGAGGTAGTAACTGGCGCATACACGTATATTCACATATATATATTTGCGTTCATTGGTGCAGCCTTCTGTGACCACACTGTTTGACGAGAACGGCCTTTTACGCTGAGATGTTTTGCGCAGCATGCTGACAGTATCAACGGCATGTCAAAGGCAGAACGAAATACAACTGTCAAGGGAACCAGCGGTAACAAGGCGCCCGGACAGAGATTAGTCCTTCAGTCGCATATTTTACGCTTTTTTCCTTCGTTTTTCTCCTTGCAGGCTGGAGGTGGCATGCAAGCGTATGAACCAGCCACGTAATTTCCTTTCCGCATAGCGGTCATCATAGAACAGTGTTAGTTTCTTGTAAGTTGCTACTCATCAAAATGGATACCGACGGCAAAACGAACCCATCTACCCGCATCCCGCAGCACTCAACCACACACATATATATTCGTGTACCACTTTTGTGAACAGTTCCCTCTTTCCCTCTTTGTGTAACGCCACCTTTACTCTGTAGCACTCTTAAGCGCACCCGCGGTAGGACATTGTGGTGTTACGATCTATTTACTTCCAATGTGGACTACCTCGACATCGAACTTGCATTTTACTAATGTGTCAATCACACTAATCTGCCTACTGCTCAACTTTTCGTTTGGCCTTAATACTTCCACCAACTTAAACTCCGGCGAACTCCACTCTGGACCTGCATGGCCCCATAACACAAGGTCAGGAAAACCGTCGAAGTTTATATCGTAGCCGGCTTCGGGGGGCTGGAGAAACATGCACTCAAGAAGACTGCATAGCGGACCTAGTGGAATCACCTGCAAGAAATTAAGCAGGGGAAAATCCCCAATGTCCACTAACTGCCATTCATCGCATGACTTCACGGGCTTTAAGGGGTTTCTCGTGGGACTAGGAGACGCAGACCGCTGTGCAAGAGATACATAGTTTTCATCCTCACTCGACAACAATTTAGTTTCACTGTCATCCCCACCAGGGGTAGTCCTGTCAGAAGCCGTTGGTGATTTCTTTCCTTCTTTTTCACGTGCCGCCTCTTTTCTTGAAACGCAACGCTCCCGGACGCACTCGATGAACGTGTCGCGAGAGCAACTCTTAAGGAACGACAGGTTTTCCTCCATGATACGCCGCCGCCGCCACTGGAAATTAATGAGGCCTGTCCCAAGGTCTAGCGGATCCTCCTGCAGCGGCAAAAGCCACAGGTACTGTGGGAAGTTCCATTGGGTCGCTTCTCCACCATTGTCAGTGGAATCCGGGGCGAAGCAATACGCATCCCGGAGAAGGATACGCGCCAGAAATTCAACCCAATGGCCCTGGCAAAACAACCCCTTCCATTTAGAAGACGCACCTACGACGCCGCTTTTGCTGTGATTATCAAGAGAATTAAACCAATGTAACACAGCCTCCTCCATGCTATGAAAACTAAGCCCGTCCTCATGAAAACACCAACTGCTTGATTCGGTCTTGCGTTGTATCATATTAATTTTAATTTCTTTTGCCGGCGCAATATGAGATATGAAACTAGAAAACTCTTTGGGGACTGGGGTCCATCGGCATACAGATCTGTGAAGTGATAAAAGAATTTGCTCTAAGGTAATGCGGTCTTGTCGTCGGCAAAACTGAGCCCGTTGCGCCTCCCCAATGGCATTGTATAGGGATATGCCATTTCGATACATTGCACTTTCGTTTCTTGTGTTAAACAGAATGTAGAGAGCCTTGGCACGGCGTTCAATCGACACAGGGATGTCAGTCATGATGGTATTTGGTTTGCGCAAATGATTCAAATCCCGTTTCCTCCACGCTTCGTGCTCCTTCCCTAGCCGTTTGTATGCATATTCTTTTTTATTGGCGCGCATAAGACTTTGCACAAGAAGTCGCAGCCACTTTCCGCGTCTTTCATAACAATAAAACAAAGGAAGATTTACCGTCTTGCAGTCGGAGTAAACAACATACACGGGGTCTTCAAGTAGTCGCTCCGCCCACTTAGTTATGAGTTCCCACATTTTATGGCGTTCCAACAAATGAAATAGGAGCTCAGCGCATCTAAACCAACGGTACTTTGGAAGGAACTGAAGGAGATGTTCATATAATAGACCGCCTTGCTTCAACAGCGTTTCAACTGTGGGTGCGTTGTTGCTTTTACTACACACATTAACCTTCTCCATGCGCCTTTTCTTGTTTGGTATTACAGCGCTGAAGCTACCGGCGTCGTTTGATTGCACCGCATCCAACAACTCGAGTTTCCTCTCTATGGTTTTGTGGAGATCCATTGTAATGCTAGCGGTACATTGCTTGTATGATTTACTGTCGCGCAGCTGAGAGATGTACTTCTGCATCTCTACCGCTTCCATGAAGCTCGCCAAAGCATCCGGAGATGATGCAAGAAGTGGAGCAGCCGCTGGCAATTTCTCACCTACTTTCAGACACATTTCCCACCACTGCGTTACGGGTGGGTCTGTGGTGAAGTGTTTGCGCTGAACCCACTTCGCCGCGAAGTACGTGAGAATCTCGGAGTCAGGTACCTGTGCTACTCGCGGAGGCACTGCCAGTGAGCCCGGTACATCTCGAATACATGGTGGCGACATCACGTGCATGAGTTGGACAACTTGTGTTATCACTACTTTTAACCGTGTTTGAACGCGGCACAATGGACCAATCACTGAGTCCCAAGCTACGTCCAGACATCCCCCAGTATGGGCATGCGCGATAATGCTATCAATTAGTTTTTCCTTTTCTGACGATCCATATACGCTACCCCACTCAGCGCCGGGTACGCGTTCTCCTTTGGACTCATTTGCTGACACCTCCTCGGAACTTAACGAGTTGTCCTTCATCTCAACGTCATTTACTGTCTGTAGCTTTTGTTCTGGCGCATATTGCTGCAAAAACCGAATAACGTTGCGCAATTCATTGGGACTTACCGCTCTCAGCACATTTCTCGCATCTTCTTTTGATGTTAAAAGAAGGCAGACAATATCTTTCCCATTTAACGCCTCGACAACCTGCTCTTTCTGCTCCGATGGGTCGGACGTTAGATAATTTCTAATTTTCGTGGATGTAAGGTATTCCAACGCAGAATCCACGCGAATAAATCCACCATATTCATTCCATAGCTGGCGCAGCCTTATCCACTTAGCGCTTTGCATGGACATCAGCAAAAGAAGTACAAGCGCACTGACTGCCACGGGTTGACCGCCCAAATGGGGGGGATTGCACTTGTCCATTCTCAAAAATGTGCTCAACAAGTAGAGACTGAAGGTATCGATTGCGTTTTGATAATGCCTAACCACATGCCACATGCTCATGTGAAAGACATCAAGTAAAGGCGAGTACAATCCTTCCGGTTCCGCTAGGACGATGCATCCACTTGCTTTCATCCAACCAGGAAGCACTTCTCTAGTCACTCGCGTGTCACTACTGGCAATGTTCAACTGCATCGGCAGTAATCCATCTGAGTTGTTCGCGAATTATGATTTTAAGTACGTGAGGCAATATTTCTGTTGAATCGCTCTTTGTGCTCAAACTTGGTCGGGTGATAAGAAGAGTAGGAGAATAGTAATAACAACAATAACAGTAATAATAGTCAAATAGTGGAGACATGTGCTACTGTGTTGAAGCAGATAGGTCACTTCCCACTCGCACATGCCTCGCGTTGTCACAGGTTTCAATGCCATCCAGGATAACGATGCACAACAGTTTAGCCGGAAGATACGAGAATGGCTATCACACAACAGTAGCGCGATGGAGAGAGAAGCCAACCGCCGTACTGGCAGCGCAGACCCCGCGCGGCCCGTGTGTGTGATGGGACCTCTCGTGTAAATGATTATCGTGTGTGTGCGTGTGAATGTGAGATTTCAGAGGATGACGCTTAACAACGTACATTCATATATCTTCAGAACATGAGCCAGGCGAATACCTGGCCCCATTGTTTTTATTTGTGCATCATTTGGATAATAGAGATATACCGTCTCACCACTGAGTTTCCTCAATAGTAGTGCCCAGCCGCTCAGCTTTCAAGGACTTGAGTGAAGCTCTCATTGGGCCATTGGGTGACCAGCTCGGACATATGCTTGTTCTCATGCACATCATCGGGCAAGCGGGCGCTGAAGGACCGGTGTGCCGGGCTGTTCTTCCTCCACCGTTCATCGGAGATATACTCACAGAAAGAGTGCAACGAGCGAAGCGGAGGTTGTGACGGCCGGCCGACGCACTTGTCTTTGTTTATCCAGTGTTCGTTATAGTGTTCCTTGCCTAATTTCAAGCGACATTGCACGTAATGCCTGTGAAAGGTGATAGAAGAAGCATTCGTTTCCTTTAAGCATCTGACCCATACGGTCCACAATTGTGAGAAGGTGTTGGGTGACTTGTTGCACCAGCAGCAGGGTGGTAGGAGCGCGATGGAGAGAGAAGCCAAACCGCCGTACTGGCAGCGCAGACCCCGCGCGGCCCGTGTGTGTGATGGGACCTCTCGTGTAAATGATTATCGTGTGTGTGCGTGTGAATGTGAGATTTCAGAGGATGACGCTTAACAACGTACATTCATATATCTTCAGAACATGAGCCAGGCGAATACCTGGCCCCATTGTTTTTATTTGTGCATCATTTGGATAATAGAGATATACCGTCTCACCACTGAGTTTCCTCAATAGTAGTGCCCAGCCGCTCAGCTTTCAAGGACTTGAGTGAAGCTCTCATTGGGCCATTGGGTGACCAGCTCGGACATATGCTTGTTCTCATGCACATCATCGGGCAAGCGGGCGCTGAAGGACCGGTGTGCCGGGCTGTTCTTCCTCCACCATCCATCGGAGATATACTCACAGAAAGAGTGCAACGAGCGAAGCGGAGGTCATGACGGCCAGGAAATAAGAAGGAAAGGGAAGAAAGGAGAAAATAAACAGAATCGAAGATCAGCTGACAAATATTGCAATCAATATCTCAGCAAATGCATGAAGGTTTTCCATGCATATGATTATTGGTCGTATAAATATTCATCACGTGCTGCGATGGTAGCGCCCAGCCGCTCAGCTTTCAAGGACTTGAGTGAAGCTCTCATTGGGTCATTGTGTGACCAGCTCGGACATATGCTTGTTCTCATGCACATCATCGGGCAAGCGGGCGCTGAAGGACCGGTGTGCCGGGCTGTTCTTCCTCCACCGTTCATCGGAGATATACTCACAGAAAGAGTGCAACGAGCGAAGCGGAGGTTGTGACGGCCGGCCGACGCACTTGTCTTTGTTTATCCAGTGTTCGTTATAGTGTTCCTTGCCTAATTTCAAGCGACATTGCACGTAATGCCTGTGAAAGGTGATAGAAGAAGCATTCGTTTCCTTTAAGCATCTGACCCATACGGTCCACAATTGTGAGAAGGTGTTGGGTGACTTGTTGCACCAGCAGCAGGGTGGTAGGAGCGCGATGGAGAGAGAAGCCAAACCGCCGTACTGGCAGCGCAGACCCCGCGCGGCCCGTGTGTGTGATGGGACCTCTCGTGTAAATGATTATCGTGTGTGTGCGTGTGAATGTGAGATTTCAGAGGATGACGCTTAACAACGTACATTCATATATCTTCAGAACATGAGCCAGGCGAATACCTGGCCCCATTGTTTTTATTTGTGCATCATTTGGATAATAGAGATATGCCGTCTCACCACTGAGTTTCCTCAATAGTAGTGCCCAGCCGCTCAGCTTTCAAGGACTTGAGTGAAGCTCTCATTGGGCCATTGGGTGACCAGCTCGGACATATGCTTGTTCTCATGCACATCATCAGGCAAGCGGGCGCTGAAGGACCGGTGTGCCGGGCTGTTCTTCCTCCACCATCCATCGGAGATATACTCACAGAAAGAGTGCAACGAGCGAAGCGGAGGTCATGACGGCCAGGAAATAAGAAGGAAAGGGAAGAAAGGAGAAAATAAACAGAATCGAAGATCAGCTGACAAATATTGCAATCAATATCTCAGCAAATGCATGAAGGTTTTCCATGCATATGATTATTGGTCGTATAAATATTCATCACGTGCTGCGATGGTAGCGCCCAGCCGCTCAGCTTTCAAGGACTTGAGTGAAGCTCTCATTGGGTCATTGTGTGACCAGCTCGGACATATGCTTGTTCTCATGCACATCATCGGGCAAGCGGGCGCTGAAGGACCGGTGTGCCGGGCTGTTCTTCCTCCACCGTTCATCGGAGATATACTCACAGAAAGAGTGCAACGAGCGAAGCGGAGGTTGTGACGGCCGGCCGACGCACTTGTCTTTGTTTATCCAGTGTTCGTTATAGTGTTCCTTGCCTAATTTCAAGCGACATTGCACGTAATGCCTGTGAAAGGTGATAGAAGAAGCATTCGTTTCCTTTAAGCATCTGACCCATACGGTCCACAATTGTGAGAAGGTGTTGGGTGACTTGTTGCACCAGCAGCAGGGTGGTAGGAGCGCGATGGAGATTTGTAGCTTCGCAACATCAGGATGAGGGAGGCCAGTGTTATGGCACACAGACCTTCTCAAGAATCATGTTAGTTGTTGTTGCTGCTATTTCTCGCTGTTAATTTTATTCGATACAATCACCACCTCACCCAGTGCCGCAACAGTTTTCCGCGCACTCACTTATTACTCTCTCCAGTGGGAACCAATGTAGGGAACGGATTCTTACGAGATAGCACAACGGTTTTGTGCTCGTAAGATATGTACCCCCGGACCAGTCCCATGGATATCAGTTTCGCCGTCCACCAGGTCATTTCATCATCGGTTATGGTAGGTGATTGGTCGCCTTCATCCTCAGCACGTTGCCGTTTGTGCTTTCGTTCCCCCTGTGGGGAGCTACAATTCTTCTGCTCGCTTAGCAACTTTCCTTCCTTCACAATGTGCACGTACATCGCGGTGAGCACTGGCAGTGGTATTCGTGTGTTATCGACACCGCTACATTCCCCCAGCACAGCGTGGGTGCGGGCCACCAGCACAAGAAAGCACAACAACTTCGCGCGCTGCAACAGGATATACACGCCTCGCCGTCGAAGAAGCGACCCGTAGGCATCGATGGCGTTACTGAAGCCGTGTGGGTCACCCCGCTGCACAGCCTCAACAATTGGTTGAAATATGTAAATAATAAGGTCATCCCGCTGCATGATTTCCTGAGGTGGCACGCGACCGCTGATGGTTCCCGCGACAGTGAGGAAGAAACGCACACGTTGCTTGTTACGTTGCTGCACTTCGTTGCCGCTGCCCGGAGGTGGGAGCAGGTGATACGCTTGCTGCAGCGTGGCGTGCGCCTCAGACGCCTGGCGGTCGTAGAGCATAACTCTGCCCTTGTAGTAGTAGAAAGTTAGAACCTCTGCCGTCATGTGTTGCGCGGGCTTCAGCACAAACTTTCCACCATCACCACCGGACACAGCCACGCGCTCTGACTGCTCAATAGAGTTAATAAGTATTCGGCACTGATGAGTGTTGTAGCGGCTAAACAAAATACTAAGCAAACCATTACATACAGCAAGCGCACCGCGGCGCCGAGAATGCTCGGGCGCCTCCGTGGGATCTGCAGTCTGAAGAGACTGCAACAATTTTCTCCAGCTCCGTACGATTCGGCCGGTTGCCTCATCGATGACATCAGCACTTGCCTCTCTAGCCGCACACGGAATGCGATGAACAAAGTGGAGCAGCAAAAGAGTATCCCAACCAACAGTGCCGATTGTAGTGTTCCTATGACGCTTCTCATAGTTTCCCCGCCTCATCGAGTGCACTTCCTGAAACACCTCGAAAACATGCAAGAGGCCGAGAGCGAACCTGTCCTTCGCTAGCTGCATCAACTGCTCCTGCTGGCTCTCCTGCTGTTCCTCAGCGCCTACGTCCGTGGTGCTGTGTTTTGTGAGGCATGCCTCCTTTTGGTAATACTTCACTAAAGCACCTGTGACTGCCACCCGCAGCAGTACCTCGACATAGAGCTGTCGCTCCTTTACATCTTCCGCGTGATCACAGCGCGCCTCCCATGCAGTCTCAACCTTCCGTTCCACGTGCTTTGTTAGAGTCTGCCGAAGATGGTCAATTGCTGTACCGATGTCAAGAAGAACGCCTCCATCCACAACACTCGCTGCGTCACCCATTTCGGCGCGCGTAACACAATCTGTGAGCAGGACGCCGTTACGCGTGACAATCCCCTCTGCTGTGCGTTGCAGCCACGTTGGTGAGACATCGAACAGAAGCGCCGATTGTGATTGAGGTGTTCTCAGCATTGTTTTACCGCAACAATGGCTTTGAATACAATGTTTTTGTGCCTCTTTTTTTTTTCAGCCACATTTAGAAAGCGTAAATACACACAACAAGTTTTAACAGTGGTGGCAATAATGATAATAATAACACCAATGGAGAGAGAGACAGACGTGTGCAACAACGGGACATATTGTTTGATATAATAAACTTACTCGCACACACAAGTAAACAGCAAACCAAACCATTGGGCTACTCGCGAAAACACATGTGCTATCAAAAATCATACCCACCAAGCATAATATCACTCGCTGCTCTTGCTTATGGCCGGTATCAATTCACTGCTTTTCTTCCTTCTGCATGATGACGCACCAGTTCTCCTTGTCAAAGTACGACTCCCGAACGATGCCGCCGGCCTCCTTCACAAGTTGCTCCAACTCACCTTCGGAAAATAGGTGATAATACCTGTGATGTATGTGACGGTCGGGGTCGTGCGCTTCGTGCATTTCCCACCGAATGAATACGTCGGACGCGGCATCTCTTGCACGCTTCTCGGGATGGTCCTTCGCCCACACCGAAATCAAAACACGGCCACCGTGTCTTACAAGTCTTAGGAGCTCGCGCACCGCCTCGAGGCGCCGCGTGCGCGTGACAAAGTGGTGTACAACTGCAATGCTAATCGCAGCGTCAAATATACCGTCGCGAAGAGGGGTACTACGACCATCAGCACGCAGCAGATCCGTACACCCACAGTCACCATCCAGCGACGCGGAAGACGACGGTTGCGCCCTGTCCATTTCACGCTGGCGTTGCTGTTTCTGCGCCAATCGAAGAAGCCCCTCACTCGTGTCGACTCCCACCACGAAGCGATGGGCGGCGACGGCACTATCAGCTCCATCCACGTCACTGACTGTATCACCATGGAGCGGCTCCCTAAAATTCTGAAAGCATGTAAAGTATTTCCCGTTACCGCAGCCTACATCTGCTACAGCGGCGTATTTGGGCAGCGATTCGATGAAGTAACGCACTCTCGGCCATGCCTTGTAGCGCGTCGCTGAAAAGTGCGGCGCAATAGCTTCATACACCTCCTTTACGTGTCGCTGTTCCATGGCATCTGCATCAAGTAATTGGTCTGGGTGCACTTCCACCACCTTTTCATGTTTTTTGCACTTCGGTTCGGCAGAAGTGGCCATCAGAACCTCCACCACTGAGGGGCACAAATGCGCGTTCCAAGGCAAGAGCGTGTATGAGAATGCAGTGGATAACAACCTATCAAAAGTATATGTATTTTTATGCGGAAAACGGACAGCAAAGCTTCTTAAGGGAGTGCATGTGCAGAAAGCAAACGGGAATATGTCAAGGTGTCAGACACACGCATAGGGCGTGCGCTGCAGCTAACAATCACACCCAGTTGTCGAGAGGGCCCTGCTCTTTTTCATTCGCCTTTTCTTTTACGTATTGTACTTTTGGGCAGTTATGCATTCCACAACACTCTATCCGACCACTTTTGTGTTCTCACAGTCAACTGCTGGAAATTGTTGTTTATTTTTTTTCTCTTTCTTCCATTTTTTTTTTTTTCATTCCCCCCTCCTGGCATATTTCCCCTTCGTAGACTTTTACATATTAATGTTTTCTAGTTCCTCCCCTTTATTACTCGGGCTTATCGTTTTTTTCCCCCCTTTCTCCCATTGCCCTCACATAGTTATTTCCTTTTCTTAATACTATTCCTTACTCCCTTTTTACTTTGTCATTAATCATCCTCTTCTCGAGCATGGCCTCGATAAATGGTGGAGCCTGCGGGCTGCGTACCCAGGCAAAGCAAAGCAACAATAAATCACTAAAAGAAAGAGAGTGAAAAACGGAAAAGCGAGTTGTTTCCATTACATTGTCCAACCTCTCTTCTCTCGAAGCTTCCATGGGAATTGCCCTAACCGCGTATCGAGCTGTCTTGCAGTGCCAGTACTGTACAAAGTGAGAGAAAGAAAAAAGATGCAGACAACCTCCCTCTCCTTCGGATATTCATTTTTATTCATCCTGCGCACCACCCGCGCATGCGACATCTAAAGACGCACACAGGAGGTCCTACAGCATCAGTGAGAGCGGGTTCTCGACAGCGTCTTTGAAGTGTTTGCACCACTGGGCTGCAACAGCTCCGTCAATGACGCGGTGGTCGAACGACGCAGTGAAGCGGACGAACATCTCAGCCTCGGTACCCACCGTGTACTTTCCGGTTTCAGGGTTCAATGTCATGCGTGGCCGTGGCTTGGCGGAGCCAACAGCCAAAATGAGTGCCTGTGGGGGATTTATGATGGCTGTGAAGCCGGGAATACCACTTGCACCGAGGTTGGAGACAGACACTGTACCGCCAATGAACTCGTGTGGCTGGAGAGCCCCGTCACGGGCCTTCTTGGCAAGTACCTTCATTTCATTTGAGATGTCCGCCAAGCCGCGCGCATGAGCGTTCTTAATGATTGGTGTGATGAGGCCTGTAGGTGTCGCAACAGCAACGCTCACATCGACAGTGTGATACTGCCGGATAAAATCGCCCTGCCATGAACAGTTCGCCTCCGGGACCAACATATTTGCGCGTGCCACTGCCTTAATGATGTAGTCGTTGAGAGTGATCTTGTACTTCCCGTCGCCCTTGTTGTTGAGCTGCTGCACCAGTGCCATCATGTTCTCTGCACAGCACTCCTCAAAGAGATAGTAGTGAGGAATCTCAGTGTTCTTTGACTGCGTAAGTCGCTTGGCAATGGTCGCGCGCATGCTGCTGACTGGAATGTCCGTGAAGTTCTCGTTTGCCGCCGGTGCAGCAGCTTGTGGGGCCGCGGCTCTGGCACCAGCAGGGGCGGTAGCGGCGCCCTTCAGTGCGGCTGCCTCAACGTCCTTCTTCACGATACGGCCCACACCACCGCCCGTTCCTTTGATGCCATCGAGAGACACATTAAGTTCCTGCGCTGTCTTCCGGGCTAACGGTGATGCTTTCACGCGGTCTCCACCATCGGTTCTACCGGCTGGCGCAGATCCCACGGACGCACCGCAAGTAGCGCTCGGTGTTGGTGATTGTGCCGCTGGTGCCGCGGGTTCGGCGCCGCCCGCTCGCCAGTTCTTCACTTCATCTGAATTAACACCAGCCGCGTCATCAACAATAAGACATACTGCATCACCAACGGTTGCCTCCTCTCCCGCCTGAATGAGAATGCGTGCTACAAAGCCATCCTCTGAGACATTATCATATGAGACGACAGCCTTGTCGGTTTCAACCTTGCACCATGTATCCCCAGTTGCGACAGGATCTCCAACCTTCTTTACCCACTCGGATATTTTACCCTTCTCCATCGTTGGGGAAAGAGCCGGCATGGGGATGGGTGTGACAGTCAAAAACCGTGCATATGCGGCTGGGATGAGCTGTTGCGCGACGCGCCTGCGGAACATTTGCTCTGTTTTCTTTAGTTTTTTTTTTCCTCTTGAATTATTCACTCGATGTGTTCCCGATCCTTTTCTCTTGTATTTTTTCTTCTTTGTATATGGACTCAATAACACCTCGTATCTGTTGATTGATTTGCTTATTCCCTTGATTGCAGAGTGTAGTGGCCGTAAAGAAAAATTTAGTTAGCTTTGCTTCGCTATCTCGCATTAAGCACAGTAACAGTACAAGCAGAGTACCAAACAAAGGCACGTAAAAACGAAAGTGAAGTAACCCTTTGGAGACGTGCATTTATAAAAATCCTCCAAGGAGGGAGGCGTGCTCCACTCCCCCAAATGAAGGGAGAAAAGCACATTAAGCCATATCCTTCCTAACTTCTCAGAGATGGAGACACAAAAAGTGGTTGCGGCCTCACTGCATCGATAGGAGACAGCCCATTCTTTTCCCCATTCTCATCGGCACAGAGTCGCGTACCTTCCCGATTCGAGCCGCGAGGGAAACGAACCGCACCCGACGGTCATGAAGGAATCAAGGGTATACTACGAGATGCATCTCATCGAGGACATGCGCAAACGACATACCCACACATGTTCACGGGGAAATGTTACAAACTTCCAACGCGGGCCAGTTTATTAGATATACCCACAGCGGCTGGACGCAAAATCGGTCACAGCACTGGGTACGCTTAACCAACATCGTGCTTTTTGGCATGAGGCCTGTGCGAGACATTAGTAGTAGACTCTCGGAGCAAGTCGGTTTGATATTTATTGGGTGTTGTTAGGAGCAGCGCTGCCCCTATCCGCAAGCAAAACTCACACGCCTCACATGCTTGGGAGCGTTGTCCACTACAAAAGCAGTGGCGGTCCACGGTGGCAATGGGATGTTAATACCCTCTGGAGACCGGCATTCGATTGCATTTTTTAGAAATTCCCATATCAAAACAGATGGTACGCCGGGCCATGAGCTCCTCTCCAATTCCTTTTGCCACCCATTTCCACATTTTTCTCTTTTCGCTACCTTCCTTCGCGTGGTTTATCGTAGGGATACCTCAATAACTTTTCCCACCTTAACCCGTCACATACGCTGAAGTGTCCCCGTGAATCACCGGGTGTTGGTTTGAACCCCACCCACGCGCGCTCCTCCCGGTGACTGTTGCAGAAATTCCTTGAAGAACCGCCTCTTCATATCAACTCGACCCCTCATCGTCAGGTGTGTGTTGAGCTCGTCCACCTGAGACTGAGAGTAGTGCTCCTTTAGCACAGGGACGTAGAGCGGGTATTGAGAAAGATAAGCGTCAGCAAGCGTAGTTAACAACTTTTCCCTATCTTTATGAGCCAAAATAGTGTTTTCCGCATGTACAGCAATGTTTAGCATACGCTCATATGCATAGCGAGCAACATTAAGCATGTCTGTATTCTCCGCTCCCTCCAAGCCGTTGAGCCTGTAGCTTGACAGGATTGATGTTACGAGGTGAGAAGTCTCCGATATATTGGTGCCACTCTGCAGGATGCTCAGAGCCACATCCAACACAGAACGAGATAGTGCCAAGTTTCCGTCAAGCTTTCCATTGTCTGCCAGATTCTGCTTAATAAATGCGAGTATGTCCTTCGAAAGATAGAAGAGCTGTCTGTTGTCCTTTGCCTCACCTTCCGGGCGATCGGCCGTGATCAAGCTCCTGTGCTGATAAAATGTGTTACACAAGGAAAGTGCAACAGGCAAAAGCTCCCCCTGAGTAGTAGCCGCGGGGATCACACAGTGCAGTAGTAACTGCTTCATTGTGTGTATGGATAGCGCCTGCGCAGTCGACACTAGCACCTGCATCATGTCTTGAAGGGGCTCTGCAGGGTAAAGTGAGCTTAGCATCCCTATCACCTGGTAAAGCGTTGAGCGGATATCCATGAGAATGTTCCGTGCCCGGGTTACCTCTGGCCTCGGGCCAGCAGCCTTCCCGCGCCTCCAGCCGCCTGTGGGGCGAAACTGGGTACTGTCTGCCGCTGGATCGAGGATGGATGCATACTCTGGCGGCAAGTCCCCTGGGTAAATGCCGTGTGAGAGCTTCATGAGCCGCATGATAGCTGGTGCGAGCAGTGTGGCCGTCTCGATGACATACGGTAGAGCTTTACAGCGACGCAAAACTCCCGCTACAACATTAAGACTATCGTGGATAAAATAGCCTTCATCTCGCTGAGCTGGCGTGCGACCAATAATAACGTCATTGAAATCGTTCTGGTTCATAGGTGTCACGCGCTCAATCATAATTTTCGCCATTGGGTCTAGGAACTTCTGTAGCCGCTGCTGCGCCTCATTTGTTGGGAGTGCGGCAGTAAAGGCAGCAATCGCTTCGTAGAGTAATGTTCTCTCTACCCTTGATGTGGTCGGGACCATCAGTAATCGCTCCAGTTGCTGCACAAATATCTCACCGAAGGGAATCAAGTTAGCGGCATGCTTACTGCAGGCGGTTATCAAAAGCGTCAGGGCGCGCTTACGTGCGGACAGCGCATCGGGATCGTTCGGCACCCGGTGTTGATGTTCCAATGACTTCAGGATGGCATCCATCGTCCCCTGCCACACGCCAAGGTCAGTTCCATCCCTGCACTTCCACAATAACGAGAGCATATTGAGGTATACCGGAAAAATAACCATGTCTTCGGGTTCTCTTTTTACCATCTCTTCTATTATCTGCGGTATATACTCAGATGAGTACTTGAAGGAATCAGAAAGATTACTGATAAGGAAATGCGCCGTCTCCCACGCGTTGAAGGTGTCGCTTTGCTGAGTCACGAAGCCGCTTCTGGTTCTTGGATCCGCTGCAGTCCCCTTACTATCATTAAGGTTGGTTATTGTCACTAAAATAAACTGGTTGCTAACAACAGGGTAGATCCTTGCTACTGTCGTCAACACGTGCGCTGAAAGGCTACGAAACTCGGAAAATCCTTGGTCAAATGCATCACATGTCCCATAATCGTGTTCCGAGAGTTTTACCCCCCTTTCATCAACCCCAAACATGGGATGAAATTTGTTTTTCGGTACCAAAGCAGTCAGGCGCATCAACAGTTCCAGAGGATTAATGTGATTGAAGGCAGGGTCACCCAAGCGACGCAGAATAGAGCATGCGATGGATGCAAGGAAAATGCTCGGCGCAGACAAAATAAGAAGGCACACACGACTGATTGAAGGAATAGCAGGATGCAATAAGACGTCAGGTGATTCGTGCAGGAGTTCCATGATCTCCTCGATGTTGGTGTAATTCAGCTCTGTTAAACACATTTCTACCGAGTCAAGAGCGGCGTCGAGGAGCTCCGATCGTACTGCAAAAACCGTCCCTCCATCTCCCAGCTCCTTTGTGCCTGGCGTCCCGGACAAGCGATCGCCCCGCAGGAGTGCAGTTGCAGCCGCCAACGCCTCCTGGGCAACTGGGCGCCATTGAACGAGCGCCGAAAGCGTATTAGTCACACCCACTTCCCGCCACTCTTCCACGGGAAGACACGGAGCTATGTGAGTCATGATTAGGAGACAGTCCAGGATACTTTCCTCTGTCCCTGGTGCGCAACTACTACCCGGCGCTCCACCGGCCGCAGTGTACATGTCAAAGAGCGCTTGAATAACTTCGATAAGGATTGAGCGACCACACCGTGCAATAGCGTTTTTCAGCGGCTTCATGCGGCTTACTGGAACACCGCCAACGTGTGGAGCAGCGACACGTGCCACAAATGATGAAAGAAACCGGAGTTTTCGTGGATGATCTACAAGCCGGGCTGATGGTGGACACACGCGTGCCATTAAATCGGGGTAGGATTCGGGCCACTCATGCAACATACATTCCGTCAAAAGCGCCCCAATGTCGTTGCAAAGGAGCTGACCAAGTGTTGGCTCCTCGAAATACCACGTCATTATTTCTACATACGGCACCATAGATGGGGCAATCCGATTAGACACAACAGCGTTCCGCAGCAGTACGGCGCCATATGCCTGCACAGCAGCACCTTGGTCAGTGACCCCAAACAAACCTGTTCCGATGCTCACGATCTCGTTCGGACTCAATTGTTCCTCAGCCTGGAGGAGTTCCTCAGTAGCCTGGCGGCGCACCTCGTTGTCACCGGCCGCGTACACTACGTGGAGGATTCGGGCAAATTTCTCCGTATTCATGATGCAGCTTATTTCGCGGGCAAATAAAAATGGTTTCAGCCGTAAGATAAAGGAGGGGAGGAAGAAGGAGGACAGTTGGGAGCTAAAATTCCACATCTCAGACGTAATAGTTTGCATGCATCTACCGGCAAGCAATAAGGAATCGAACGCATACTAAGGACGACTGAAAGGAAAATGCTTGGTTATATGTCAAGCATATAATTCATATTGAAACAAAACAGCTTGCAGTGCCCTCCAAGGAAAGACTTGTCCCTGCATGGGATATACCCCTTATCTGTTGTGCGGCGGAACTCGTGGAGGCCGCTTTGAACATTCACGCACACACGCACGGGGAGGGGAGACCTTTTCCATTTTACGAGGTTGAAAAGCAATAACCTTGAAGGGCTTCTGACTCCGCGGCGACGCCTAACGTCCCGAACATCCATCCAATACAATGGGACAGGACTTCATACATCACGACGGGTCATCACGAGGCGGGAGAGACAGACCACAGCCTTTTCCGGCCCCTCTAACCACCCGAAATTCTCCAGTGTTATTCGTTCCGGTTGTCATCCACTTGGTACGCCTGCAACGCTCCCAGCTCACAGGCTCAACTACTGTTGTTTGACCATCGTATACCCACTGGCTCATATCACATAGTGCGAAAGAGCACCGATAGAATGTCGCACCGCGCACATCCCACCCGATCATATTAGCGCGGCAGAAGTTACAGTAAGAGAAGCGCCCGCGCCGGGCGTCAATACCGACTGCGTCAGTTGCTAGAAACGTACATGAATGGAACTGTGCTCCTGCCAGGTTGCAACACGCCATGCTCGCCAGGTTAAATGTACAGTGATCTACGAGGGCATCAATAAAGATCGCGTTAGAGAGGTCACAACGATTGAAGCTAGTCGAGAGGCGAGTGCAAGCGAGGTCGAGAGAGACGAGACGGCGCCCCTCCATCACGTTGCCATTTTCCGTTTTTGCCCCGGGAGACACACCCTCCCTGGCGGCCCTCACGAGGCCACTTTCCATTGTCCCCAAAAAAGTATCCCGCACGAATGGCAGTACGTTCTGTTCCAATTCTAGCGGCCGTCTCAGCAGTCCTAAAGGCTGAAGAGGAGGGGATGCTTCCCGTGTGGTAATCCCTGCACCACCGCCCACTTCTGATTCTGATTTAAGCAGCAGAGAAAGTAACGCTGCCTTACGTTGAATGTTAAAGGCATCTATGAGTCGAGCAATCGCGGTGCGACTGAGCTGTTGCTTCATTACGTGATATGTTTCACTAAGGTGATTGTACCTTCCCGGCGCGAGAGATAGAGAGGCAGTGCCCCAGAATGTGCGCCGCCCCGTCAGTAAGCACTGGCGAGAAGGGTGGAGAGTATTACGACACATAGATAACGTTGTAGGACCACCAACATTTTTTTTTTAATGCTCAGACTCAGATTACATCAGTCGAATTAGCTTCTTCACACTTCAATGATAAATACATTTGGTGAGCATACCGTGAAGATGCAACCCTCCCTCGCAGGTAAGTGACTGTAAGGAACCCCTGTTTACCCGTTTTCCTGTTCGTCACTAGCCTCGCTCTGAGGGTGGTGACGGAGTTCCACTCCGGCTGCACTGGAGAACTTTCTGCGGCACCCCGGCGGCTATTGAGGGCGGAAAAATGGGCTAATGGTCTAAGGGGTCCCGTTTGAGGGAAGCGGGGGAGGACGGAAGGCGCCAATGCGACACTACTTCCATCTACGTGAAAATACGTGCTTTTTTTTTTCTGCATGCACACACCATGCCGACGAGTCGACTCCATGCACCGCTCATTGATATCGTCAAAATAAGCATGTTCAGTTGTCCACTACACCGTAACATGCATCGGGTCTACTACACGACTTGCATTTACTAATTACAACGCGCGCAACATATGTATCACGATAAATGTACCAACTCACTTTACTTTAGTTACAACCTCCCTCGTTTTTTCCTTCAAGCTATAAGAAAAAATACAAGACAAAACTAACGACTGAAGCGACGCCCTGCGCTAGAAGAGCGCCTCTGAGTTGGGTAGAGGGTCCTCTTTGTGGAAGGTACCTCACCATAACTGCGTACTGCACTAGGATCGACGGAAACAACAAAAGGTTGGTGTGGCAGTATTTTCGCACTGTAGGCACAGCTGGACGGGGCATAGCACATGTGGTACTGTATATGGCTGGTCCCTGCGGTGACGGATGGACATTCCCTAACGGTATCTTGCGAAAACGTACTTCGGGGAGGATATTTGTCACAAGACCCTGACGGATGATCTGACACTTTGGGCACCCAGTGAGACTCCAACTGAGTTGGAGCCGTGGCTGATGGTGGCGGCGTCCCAGAGGGTTTGGGAGGTGACAGTTGTGCCTCGTCAGATTGGCGTGATCCCTTGAGCACCTGTACTGCTTCTTTATTCAGTGCGCAAACTCCTCGTATGAATGCCGTCCTCAGCTTATCCTCCACATCCTCCTTGCTACGCCGTTCCTCTTCCGCTATTTTGCCCAGAGCTTGTACCTGCCCTTTCAGTTCAGCCTCGTTGCGCTTCCATTGCAACTGCTCTGCCAGCGCTAGCCTGTGATGCCGACGAGCGGCTGCGAGAAGCCGCCACTGTGTGTAGGCGTGGAAAACACAAGTAATATTGGTAAAGCACCCCATCAACGCAATCCCTCTCCGGTGTTGTCTCCTTTTCAGCAGCCACATCTTCCAGTCGCTGAATAGCCGTTGTAGCCAACAGCGGTTGTTTGCGCCCCACAACACCGCGGCAACATGGCGTATGCACTCGTTTTGTCTCTCTATCGTCCTACGCGCACTCTCCAGAGCGGCTTCTGCCTTGTGCCTCTTTTCGATTAGCTCATTCTCTCGAAGTGTAGCCTCATTTCGTAATGCATTTCTAATGTGGCGTCGCTGCTGCTTCATGTAATGACTCAGCATATGTAAAATATCATCTCGCATTCTAGTTGTGTGAACATCAACATTATTACCGATCGCGCGGAGAAATTCGTCGTGCTGTTCGGCACCGTCGTCTCCCATTTTCCCCCTTTTGTTGGTTCCTTGTGAGTGGAAAGGCAATGAGCGAAAAAGGATTTTGATCGATTGCAGGGTATATACATACATACATACATATATATATTTATTTAAAAAGTGTCTCCGGCGCCTAAGGAGGGAGAAAACAGACAAGCCCCTAACTCCCCTAAATGTGGGCGGAGATGGTGCATACTCATCACCAAAAGTGAGAGGCACCTAACTGACGGATGATAGCAGCACCACACCTTTCATCCACCTTTTATTCTTTTGGAATAGAGTGAGTGAGCGATTGTGGATGATGCTTCTCATTCGTTACGATAGCCAACCTTCGAGGAGCTGACTGCACCCATCCCAACCACCCCACATGCGTTATGAGAAGACCACGAACGTCTTCGAGACACCCTGCTCTTTTCGAACCACGCAGTTTGAGTCACTTCCCCTGGTAGTCCCCCAATCACGCTGGTATGACACGTTGGCAAATGTGATCAGGCGACACTTCTTTTCTGTTTCTAATTGAAATCTTCTCCAGGTACATCCTCACGCCGAGTCGAGGGTACCCTCGACCTAAATTTGTTCGCATGCGTCTTACTGCTAAGACCTGCAGGTAAAACAGCGCACGTTTTCTAGCAGTGATAGTGCTACATGCCGACAGGGAATGATTCAATCCAATGCACTTTCCACGCATGGTCACCGTCCTCCAAGCCAACGAATCAAACTCACAACAGGCAATTGTGCCGTCCCCCCCGCTCCACCAGTCGCCACGCTTTCAAAAATTACGGAGTTTGCTTCGCGTCGCTTGACTGAAACTCGTATACCCTTTAGCGGTACACACTTCACCGGTACTGAGTTTTCGATCTTTTGATATGATGTGCCCATGTGCTACTGTGTTCTCTCTCGTTGTGGACATGTGCATTACAAGAGCTGAGTGAACACACGTTCAGAAAGGCAATAAAACTTACTTTGGCTCGAACAATTCCTTGGTTGAACAATCCGGTTGCGTTCCCAGGACTTCCTCATCCTTTGCCGCTGAGCAACCCTGCTGCTCCTGCAGCCTTGCTGCTTGTTGAGGGTTTAGGCACGCCCCTTGCGCCTGAAGGGAAGCTTTGCGTTCTTTTAATTCTGCGTAATCGTGCGCGGCTAAGTTAGAACGAAGAGTTGGATTGCTTGCGATCCGGTTATGCTTTACAGTCTCACGATAAAGAAGAGACGCTCCATAACAAAGCGTTTGCCTTGAGGGGTCAGCGAGGTGAGCTTCTAGTGCCCCAATTGTTCGAGTTAGCTCCCTCCTATCGACGAGGTGCGAGAGCTTTTCTTGCACTTTTACCAATTCTTGAAGAAGTATTTTCTTCTGGTCCTCACTTCCCGGTAAAAGAATCTGGCAAACACGGCGCAGCGCATCGTTGATCAGTTTATGTCCACGACTGCGGGAGGCGAGCGCACCTTGCGTGTAAATGTAGAGATAGGCAGGCTCGTACATATCCCACAGCTTTGCGACTTCCTCAGGATTTTTGGGATGAACGCGAAATGCAAAGTAGAGATGCGTCCAGAATAAGTAAGGATCAGACCCTTCATGTTCCTTTGCACGCCATTGCATTATTTTTCTTCGATACACATCCTCAGCTACTCGATTCACAGCATCAAAATATTCTTCTGTTTCAGGCAAATGTGCACCCTTACAAGCACGTTCTTCCATACTTTTCAGAAGTAACTCATTTCCCGGTACATTTTTAAGGGTCGCACTTGCCCTTTTGATAATAAGTTCCCCAAACGCAGGCAAGTTAGAATGCACCAGGGCAAGTCTGTAAGGCAGCTCGGAAAAAGGCTCAACCCAGTGCGGAGGTTCTTTCTCTTTAAAAAGGCGATCAACGACATATTCGACCTCTTTTAGATGCCTCTCAACATCAAGCCCAGGTTCATACACCCGCAAAAGATATTTTGCTCTTGTTAGTAGAGGTGCTCTCCACGAGGAGGGCAATCGTTCATTTGCCGTTCTGATAGCAACATGGTAGAAATTAAGACACTTCTCCCGATAGGAGCGGCCCATCTGGAAACGACCATGCCGGAACATGAGCTCACTGTGTTCATGGTACAGGTCGCCCATGTGGCGCATCCACAGGTGCTCAGCAGTCTCCTGCGTTAAGGGCGCCCCCTCCAAAAACGGCCGTGCCCGCTCTGGGAACGGGTGCACCGACGGGTGGGTCTTCTTGTTCACATTCTCCAGACAACGATCTGAAATATCAAGTGCGAGAGTAATACGACCGCGACGCTCATTGTACCAAATATACTCAGTCTCATCTATGACTGGGTACCACCTCTTGGTAGAACCAGAATGCCACAGGCTTTCAGCCTTGTCCAATTGCCCGGAAACCTCAGCGTATATAGCATTTTCCCCATCAAGAAACTCCTTTTCCTCGTACTCATAAGGGGGGTCGGAGTCAGGGATGGGCATGTGCACAATGCCATTAGCCGCTTTAGCGTAGTTGGAGAACCATTCAATGGAGTCTTCAAATAATTCCTCTGCTCGTGCGAGGAATCGGGTGTCGGCAAACTCAATATACATGCGGTGTAGGTGTTTCCCTGCGTAAAAACAAAGTGCGCCGCGACACCACTGAAAAAATGCCTCAACAGTGGCGTCACGTGCAGAATCACGAATGCCTTCAAGCCGCATTGGACATTTGGCTCTTGCACCATTAACATGTCGCTTAAGGAACTCCATGTTAGTCTCAAGCTGCTCAATGCTCCGAAATTCATGTAATATGAATTCGCCAAGTTCATTGTTAATCCAGTTTAGGAAAGGCTTCCCGAGGGGCTCGTAGGATCGGTCACGAACCATGATGGCGTAACGCTGGGCAGGATTGCTACGGATCGCATCAAGCTCTAGCGAAGTCATTTCCTGGATGAAATTCATAAAGTTAGCACCTAGTAATTTGCATTTAGCGGAGGCACGCCGCAGAATTTCGTCTGCTTCAGACTTTGCAGTCCTTGCTTCCGTAAGGCGACTTCCCCTAAATTTGTAGAAATCCGATAGGAAGTGCTTGGTGTGCGCCTCAAACAACATACGGAAGATGGCTTCTGGTTCCTCTGGGATTTGAGGATGTCCTCCAACATCTCCACGGCGGAAGCGTTCCATGGTATCCATCAACATTTGTTCACATTTTTCTTCCGTTGTTACCTGAGTAAGATTACCGAATTCCGTCAAAGCTTGCCGGAACGTATCACGGTACGCTCTCCACGTTTTCTCTAGGTCATCCTTGTTGAATTCCACAGCGTCCTTCGCTACGCCACGATAGGGATCTGCAATCGAATCAGACTCCCACGGAAGGGAAGGAAGAAGGATATCAGGGTCGTACTGCACCTTTGCCTTCCGTACGCGTTCCTGCCTTTCTTTGCGCAGCGTAGCGGACCTCTTCCCCTGTGACGCCTCTGACAGCGCGGAACACTGCGTGTCACCATCTTCACTCCTTATTGTTGCTTCGCGGTAAAGTGGAAGGGGTTTGTGACCTGCAACCAATTCTGGAACCGACTTTATTTTCCTCATCTTCAAGTCATCAAAGGATGTCACGCCAGCAAACGCATCATCGTTTGTAATACGGTTCTCTTCAGTTAGCTCAGGAGGGTCATAGTATTCCTGCCTGAAGTTTGTCCTTTGTTCAATGGGATCATGCGTTAGGCCATACGTCTGGATCATTGGCTCGGTTTCTACTAGGGTCCTGCGATACCACTCAGGCACACTTTCCATGTCGCGGGCCTGCGGCGTATGGTATAATTCTCGTGGGATGTCCGGCTCAGCCTCCCGTGGCCTTTCATCGACCTGCAGAAATCCCGAGGGTACAACCTTTGTGGGTGCCATGTCCCCGGAATTTTGCTGTGTGGCGCTGCCACCTGCGATGACATCCTTGCGATCGGAACCAGGTTCGTTCGTCTTACTACCATCCTCAGCAGAGGAGGATGTATTTTCAATTTTCTCTACAATTTTTTTGGAGCTGTTTATCACAAAATCATTGTTAGTACCATGGCTGCTTCTTACTTTTTCCATCTTTTCCTCTACGAGTGCGCGAAGCACGGGCTGATCCCCGTACTTCTTTGATGCCGTGTGATGGGCCTTCATGAGTGCCGCAACGGGGTCTCGACCATCTTGTCTGGCCATATCTGCCGTCTGTTCAAGCATTTCATTCTGTATGTTTGCATGCGTTGCAATGACCACGCCTTGTTCAACGGTAATTCCTGTTGGAAGCGGCTCCATATTCGCCTTCGGAAGACCTGATATTGGATCTCTCTGCTCAGGATCCACGTCCTTACCGCACTCTAAGGCCTGCTTTGCTCCATACGCCTGCAGCTTCAATTTGGTACGTGCCACTTCTAGGGGGTCCGCTGTTCCTGATAAGGCTTGATAGGTTTGCTCTGGATCAAGGTCAACCACACCACTCGTGATGCCGTTGTACACGTCACCCATGTCCAACTGCCGCCGCTCCTCCTCTTCCATCAATTCACGTTCAGCACGAAAGTTTTGGTGTACCACGTTGCGCTCTTCTCCTTCAATAAGCCACATACGGTCCTTATACTTTGTGTCAGCCAAATGTTTCCACGAAGTGTCAGACCAACGCTGATCTGACGGAAGTACTCGGCGCCTTCCGTGGATGTCATAGTGGTCAAGATAGTCCGTGTAGCCCTGGGGCCAAATCATGCGGTCCTTCTGAATCTTAAAGGAGCGATCTTTCCAATGAAGGTACCACTCTTGTTCCCGTTCAATTGGGTCCTGTACATACAAGTCGAACCGGTCTCGAACATCTTGAACCATTTCCTCCGGGGTTGGTATGAGCGCTTTCTTCCATCTTACTTCCCACGGCAGACCGTCTATATCCTGCTGCTGTTGCAGCATATCACGGCGGACCTGTTGCGAAGTTTTCGTTACACGCTCACCTGGACCATACTCTCCAAAGCGTTTTTGCATCTCGCGTTCCTTTTCCATGTCTGTACGGCTGCGGTCCCCTTCTGAAACATCGGGAAGAGTAACATGCTCCAAGTTATTGAGGCCGAACTGAATGTGGTGGGTTAGGTCTGGCGGTTCCATTATGGAAATTTGGTGACCAGTTGTCGGGTCGGCATTCGGTTGATTCCTCTGCCGGTCGCGTGATGGTCCAACAGAGTGGCGGCGCTGTAAATGGACGGTAGTACAAGGGGTGTCGCAGTATGATTTCGGCGACAAAGTATTCCTAACAAGTCCGCATGATGTCCGGAGATGCCACCGATACATACTTTCCTTCTTTGTTGGTAGGGGTGCGCTCGCTGTATTCCTTGTAGTTGTGCAGTGTAGTAAATACAGGTACGCTAGCGTGATTTTACAGAGACAAATAAATAAAGCGGAGTTAATAAGGAAAAACAATGTTGATAGCATATCAGCACACTCACATTGCCAATTTACGAGCGTTTATTGTGAGGCACATGACGAATATCAGTGTTTTCCTACCTCGATACCCCTCTCCCATCACAAATCTTCTTTTGGTGGGTATCAAAATATCTTTTTCTTCCCCCGCTAAAAGAGGACGAGTGGCAATACAATATCCCGACTTCACTATCGGTACACCACAGTTGTTGAGCACTCAAACTTGGTCGGGTGATAAGAAGAGTAAGAAAATAATAATAACAACAATAACAGTAATAATAGTCAAATAGTGGAGACATGTGCTACTGTGTGGAAGCAGATAGGTCACTTCCCACTCGCACATGCCTCGCGTTGTCACAGGTTTCAATGCCATCCAGGATAACGATGCACAACAGTTTAGCCGGAAGATACGAGAATGGCTATCACACAACAGTAGCGCGATGGAGAGAGAAGCCAACCGCGGTACTGGCAGCGCAGACCCCGCGCGGCTCGTGGGTGTGATGGGACCTCTCGTGTAAATGATTATCATTATGTAACTGAGACAGGACGACGCTTTCCCCTTACGTTGTCTGATGCACCGGAGGGAATCTGCGATGACTTTGGCACTACGTTCGGCTTCTCTTTTTTTACTGTAAGTGTCTCACCATTTACAATACGTTTCAGTTCCTCCCCTGATAAGGTTTCGTGTTGCATAAGGTGCTTGGCAATCGACTCAAGTTCTTTTCGGTGACTTAAAAGGGTCTTTTTAATATCGTCGTAGGAATCTTGAAGGAGACTCGAAACCTCTTTTTCAATTCTTGATTTTGTTTCATCAGACATATAGGCACCTTCCGGTGTGTCTGATGTTTCATAATCAACAAAGCCAATCTCACCACTGAAGCCGAACCGCCTTACCATGTTTCGTGCTATTTTTGTGGCTTGGTGAAAATCTGAAGTAGCCCCGGTTGTCACATCGTCCTTGCCGAGCAAAATTTCCTCCCCTACTCGTCCCGCAAGACATACCTTTAGTCTTGCCAAACACTGCCTTTTGCTTTCGCTGTATTTGTCCTTTTTGGGCAGTTGCTGTACGAGGCCCATTATCCCGTTTCCTCTTGGTACGATTGTTGCCTTATGCACAGGCTCAGCGCCTTCCTTCTCTAGAAGAAGAGCTGCTAATGCATGCCCTCCCTCGTGGTACGCGGTTACACGGCGTTCTTCGTCGGGGATTGCCTTATTGCTCTCCGCACCCATTATTACACGATCCTTCGCGTACTCGATGTCATCCATTTGCACGGAGTTTTTGTTGAGTGTGGCGGCCCTAATGGCTGCGATATTAACCAAATTACTTAGTTCAGCCCCAGTGAATCCTGTTGTTCCGCGTGCAATTTCAGATGCCTCAACAGAGAAATCTGCTTTGATTTTATTCAGGTATGTCTGCAAAACCTCAGTACGCCCTTTCATATCCGGTGGGTCCACTGATACTACAATATCGAAACGTCCTGGGCGGGTAAGGGCCTTGTCCAGAGAGTCTGGGGTGTTTGTAGCTGCGATAACAACGACGGAATCCTTCGAACCGAATCCATCCATTTCTGCCAGGAGCTGGTTCAGGGTCATCCGGGAGTATGAATGATCAGATTTCGAACGCTTACTTCCCAGTGCATCGATTTCATCAATAAATATAAGGGCTGGAGCACACGCCTTTGCAGCAGCAAAAAGCTCCCTAACACGGCGAGATCCAACACCAACAAACATTTCGTCGAATTCGCTCCCTGCAGAATAAAAGAAATTTACTCCTGCTTCTTTGGCGATGGCTTTTGTCAGCATTGTCTTACCACAGCCAGGGGGACCAACAAGCAGTGCACCCTTGGGAAGCCGCCCTCCCAATCTGTGAAATTTCTCGGGTTCCTTGAGAAACTCAACAATGTCCTGCAGCTCCTTCTTTGCTTCATCACACCCGCAGATTGTATCGAAGGTGACGTCAAGATTGGTTAGATCGACCGGTTTAACCTCCGATGAACTGAAGATTCCTTTATATTGGTTTTGAGAGATGCCTCCTATTTTTGGCACTGAACTACTTTCTTGTAACCTTGACATCAACTCGTCAATGAGGTTCAGGGTGCAGCTTGCTCCAATTCCAAATAAGAGTAACATCCACAACCGCACACCCCAGGTTTTTCTTTGTGGCGCTGACATCACCACCATTGGTCGCTCCTTAGTCCCAATTCGGGAATTCCTGCCCCAACATAACCTGAGGGGCCCATTCCAGGGCCAGCGTACAGCGGTTGCATTTGTGACGATCCCTGAAAATAAGGTGGGATATGTGGATTGTACCCTGGGGTATATGGTGGGTAGGGTGGCAATGGGTTGGCTGGCGGTTGTGGGTACATATGGCTATAGCGTCGCTGAATGGAATCACCCACCGGGCCAACCAAACTCCCCTCTGGATGGCCCGCGGAAAAATCCATGAGATTGATCTGTCGTTGGGAGATGTTGAAGTTATGAGACGAAAACGACGCATTACCTCTGGTTTGAAGAATATTTCCCCTAAGTTTTACTATCAATTTCTCAAGTACAGCCACCAGTTCACTTCCTTGAATACTATGCTCCTTTTGCTTGCGGCCTTAAAAATCCCTTGTGATAACTGAAGAAAATAAACTCAGAATTCCAGATTGCAGTTTTGGGAGCAGGTGGAAGATACATAAGGCCGTAAGTCGCACATAAATTGAGCAATTCCACGTTAAAAGAATCACCTACCGCGTGTTTATCGCATTAAATGAAGCATAAAGTCATAAGTGAATATATATATATATATATATTCCTTTAAAAAAAAAAAACAATTAGTGCACGAACGGAAAACTAAGCGCTTAGTACCACTGTCAACGAGTATCATCATCACGGAAATGATACGTATCTTGCGTACGTGGATGCACATTTGCCCTACCTTAATAGTTTTGAACTAGTTTTACCGCGTGGTCATCCAAGAGAAGGCAACTCGTCAAAAATGCCCATCACTTAACTCGCTCTTTGTCAAAGGCTTAAATCATACAAAGAGTTCAGCATCTCACGAATATTGGGGTCCATCAAGCCAATTGGTCCCTGATGAGCGGTGGGTGCTTGGCGGCATAAAATGCAAGCAGGGACTTGAGGCTTTCATGCGTTCCCGGGAAGTTACTGGCCGATTGCCGCCAGCTACATACAAGCCGGATTGCGTCAGGCAGGATTGCAACGGCTACTTCCTCAGTGCAGAGTAGTGCATTTGTTAAGTGTATCGTTGCTACCGATTTGTCGTATGCGTTTTCACAGTCCGTTATAATTTTAACGAGAACATCCGGCCGGGAATGGACAACCAGACCCGGTGCCGTTTCAAGGGCAGAGCATATTTCATAAGCCATCTGAGCAAACAACAACTGTGAATCACTAAATGCATCGCTACGGAGTTCACCAACCGCTGACGTGAATGCACAAAATACACGATCTGTTAATTCATGCGAATATGCTCCTACCATCGACATTATTAATCGTACTAGCTCTAGCTTGTCATGCAAGTCTTCTACCACACCAATTGAAGACGTGAGTCTATTGAGCAGTCTCTCTCTTATTCTCTGTGGAAGCGCAAGCGGTCCTATGTTCTTCAACAACCTGTGGATTAGTGAGACTGACGCCGTTTGCACTATCATGCTATCTGAGCACTCAAATATATGAAATACCAACATTGCAATGCCTTCCTGCGTTCTTGAGGACCAATCTGAAAGAACTGCCGAAGAAGTAACATTAACAAAGTTCCGACATGTAAAAAGTATGTTGAACAATAGGCCGACGTCATCCTTAATATCTCTTTCCACCATGTCTTTCAATACTGAATACCAGCTGTCAAGAATCCCGATTGATATTGATGGATCTGGAAACCGTGTTAAAAGCCCAACAATGGCCCGATCCAGTGAGAAAACATCCTTGTCAACAAATACATTGGGAGCTTCATTGATATAGCATGCTACGTAAGAAACTTCAAACGCCTTGGCTCTATTGGCCCTGTCGGCTCTGAATGCGGAGCTCATGCGTAACATGGTGTTTTGATCCTCGTTGAGTGCAACTAAATGCAAAGCTAGATCACACAATATATATAAATTGGCGTCATTGTAAAATTGTAGACAGCCGATGACTGTTTCACCAGGGCCGGAGGATGTGGACAGTTTTTTCAGTCATTCCCATATTATGTGCTGTTGTAAATGCTGCGTTAATGGACGTTACGGCGGCTTGCTGCACACGCTTACTTTTGCTATGTAGACAAGGCACAAACGCATCGAAGATACTATCAATCATATTACCCTCCTGCAAGTATGCCCACTCCAGAACACGGGACAAAGACCACAGAGCCATACTCACAACAAAAATGTTTTCAGAGGGTGACGTAACAGCCGCAATCAACTGCTGAACAACGGATGGAAGTGCGTTCGCAATTTCGTTATAGCAACCACTGGCCATGGTTCCGACTAATACAATAGCTGCTTCTCGAAATTGCCATTCAGTGTCCCATAAAACCCTTACCTTCTCGATCAAATAGGGAAATGCTTGCTTGCTCGAAAACGTACAAAAAGCGTCAACGCAGCGCAGCGCTGATGAGCGCAACGAAGCAGTCCCGTGGTCTTCATCAAAGGGTGCGTCATCGGATATGTCACTCTTCTTTTCATTAAGATAAAAATCGACCGCTGTGAGATCCCTTGAACGATAATCATCTTCTAAAATAATATTCTCCGTATCCTCCTTAGTCATGGGAACAAAACTCACTAAAGCAGGTATAATAGCTGGTAGCGATTCCAATAATGGCTGGGTAAGGGCACACACGTAGCCTTCACCTCCCATTCGGTCATACAACTCCATGGTCATAGTCAGAAGGTCCATCGCGGCAATTTTCAATTGTATATTGTGCTCTCCTGTTTCACTTGATGTTACAACAGATATGGTGTCTATAATCCAACACTTTACAAGTCTGTTCATATCATTATGGTCCATAGGCGTAAAATACTCTAAATAATCAAGCATCAAACAACATGAACGAAGCACATGAATCTCAAATGAATATCCCCACCACAACCTTGCTCAACAAGAGCGGTGCAAACATTTGCAAACAGGCGACTAGCACTGGTCAAACCTTCTTGCAAAGGTGACAAGCTTTCTACATTCCAGTCAAAGTTCTGTCCTTGTTCATACATGTTAGAACACATACGAAATGCTGCTTTACGGACGTTCCATTGCTCATTTGGATTCAAAACGAGCATTGCCACTCGTTCCACAACGTCTTTGCTTGCTGCACCGACTTCCTTCGGAAGGTCTTCTACAAGATATTGAAGTGCGTAAAGCGCCGATAAAGTTTTTAACTCACCCATAGTTAACAAATCATTGAGAAGAAGATTAGGAAGATTTCCGAAGCCACACTCTTCCCACCAATTAAATGAAGTGAGCGCCGTAATCTTGGCAACAATTTGTGCGGCAACTCGTGCGATTCGCACGTCCGTTGGATTTACAAGCACATTAAGCGCACAAGTAGCTGCCTCTCTTATAGCCGATTCCCCCAATGCGAGTTTGCATCTCTCTAGGTTGTTCTTCAAGGTTAACCCCGCTAGCCTTCGATACAGTACCCAACTTCCATTCAGATCAACCTGAATTGGACAGACTTGCGAGCCAAACAGATATGAAAGCAGCACGAAAAAAGTAGAGTTCGACTGATATCGCTGCAGTTCTTCGTATGCCTTCTTTGAGTTCTGTACGGTGACACCATTGTCGTGAAGAAGATGCAACACCTTAAAGATATCGTCGGGTGTTATGGAATAACCTCCTGCAGAATTCATCGAGGACTTGCCCTTAAGAAAGAATACGAAGGAGACAATGACGTCATAAATGTTAATGATATAGATGAATAACGTAGCTCACAAGCGACAATCGCTAATTTAACTGCCTAGTAAAGCATAATGGTTCATAATTAGGAGACTAGTAATGAAAGCGACATGATAGGCAAACATCGACTAGTTTGACATTATTGCATTACACACACCTATTATTTTGAAAGGCTCATTGTGCTACATTAGGAGGATAAAATTCCTTTGGAATCAACGTTTGGGACTTTTTACATATATGGGCAAAGCATCGACCTGCTTGTTTCGTACACCAATCTTTATCAAGCCAAGACAAAATTCGTTTTAGTCGCGTTTCCCCCTTTTGCTGGAGACAAAATAATATTAACCACCAATGTCCCACCGCACTTAGATGCTGATCCCCAGTGTCTTGACGATAACATTTCCTTGCTCAGGATGAGGATACTTCACAATAACTTCGGCTACACGAAGGAAAAAAAGTTCAAGAAAACGTCACACACACAATCACAGAGACTCCTGGTGTAATTAACTTACTTTCGTGTACCATATACGTGTCCATATTTTAGCGATGCCCATGGTGGGTTCTAAAACTAAGGATACAATGGCGGTGACAGGCCGCTTTCCCACAAGCCAGATGCTTCTGTATTTGCTACTTGAACGATGTATGGACATTACTGATGGTTGTTTATACTCAAATATTCGTGTATTCCATTACAGTACTCTGAGTAATGTCCACAACGTCTGTTGTGATTGTACATCACCACCTTAGAAGCTTTCATGTCAGCACATTTAAATGTTAGACGGAATAAAAACCAACAGCTCCTAAATAATACATACTTAAGTGCAAAGAAATTCATGCAGTTCATAATGCCCCATTACTATTTCAACAAGGTAGTACATTGTCCATAAATATCCAAAATTCGCACTCCTGTGTCTATAACAAGGGTAAACAATAAGACAGGACCACGCAGCTTCGCTACGCCCCACCCCGGGGAAATCGTGTAGTTAAGTGGTTGTATTTTCCATGTTCACAATCATCACCAAGATATTGAAAGAAAAAGATAAAGACTAGATACAGCGGAAATATTATCATAAGAAGGGTAGTAGCGTGTTATACAAAAATACTATGAACAACCTAGTGTCTCAGTGAAGTTTATTACAAATCGAATAAGCGATCTTGCCTGTGTTGTATACCGGAGATAGTACAATATCTACGGCAGCAGTCTTCGCACATTCTTGAGAACACTTTCCATTGAGATTGAATCTAGAACATCTGAGTGGGACATACGGATATACACATAAAGATATCTAATTACTTCCGGGTAATCTGTATAAAAGCTCTACGTCCACTAGATCTTTTGCTATTTTTACTTAGTGATATATGTATGATGAAACATCATCAAAAAATCCCTAACTACAAGTAGGCGACATGACCACATGTCATTTCAACCTATATCCGTGTGCCGAGCAAGCAGCATTTATTCGAACGTACGTACTTGTACCTTCTACAATGGTGCAGTCAAAACTGGTATGTATTTTTTCAGACGTCCTGTCGAATATATGCATGAATGAATTTTGATTTCCTCAAAGTTGGTAAGCTTGGGCATAGTGATCATAATCGGAAAGCTGGTATTAATAATGGTTTCCGTGCAACTTCTGGAACACCAGCGATTTAAGTGATCTTTAACATGGCGAAATGTTAGAAACAGTTTCATGGTTAACACCAAGCAACAAACGAGATAACACGAAGTGAGAAAGCCAACATCGCACTTTGGATATAGATGCGTTGTGCAATGACTAAACAGCATCTACAGATCAATGCCACGTTTGCATGTTGCGAGCTATAAAGTGCAGACAGCCAGTACGCATATGGGTAAACGCGACAAAGAGGAGGAAAGGTTTCATACAAAGCTACCGCTCGGTAAATCATTAGCAAGAAGCAACCGATAAAACCACGATGAGGAACACCTACTAATCCGTGGAAGACACCGAGGACTAGGGCCAGTAACCCCTTCAATCTTTTCCACACATTTGGAGGCGGTTGGTAAGATACAAATATGAGTAGATTGTGAGATCCTCTACGGGATGAGAGACCCCCAAATCCCCTCCGGTCAAAGTTGGCCAGGACCGGCAGCAAATTGACGGACTTCCACTGCAACAAACGAGGGCCCAGATTACCGGAGTGAGACATGCTTCGGAGCTTGTGCAACCTTTCACGATGTTCAGCGCACTGGTAAAAAATATCGGGCGGTGCACGATCCATAGGATGGCTTCGCCTTTTAATTTCCACACTTTAGGGATCCAAAACAAACATCTCCACACCGTTTTGAACTTTATCCACAACTACCACCGCAGCACAACGCACCCAGCCCACCCGTCAGTGAAGAGTAGCTCATGGACGCGGAAGTGGCTAAATAAAATATTTATTAATTTTATATGAATGACTCCTCGTAACTCTGCATCCGCGAAATAAGCCTACAATAGGAGTTGCGCGCAGCCCCGGATCACCAGCCCTATACGGCTTCCACAGCCGTTTCCATCACACAAGCGGCTCAGCGAGAGCATGCCGTGCTCCTTTTCACAGGACCAAACAGTTCTGCAGTTATATAAGATGTGTAAAATTACCTGATTACTTTAAGCATTGTTTCAGGATCCCGCGATTCACCTGAGCACTTGATGGCCACCTCTCCACATTTCAGTCCACGCTTCACTTTCACAGCGGATGTCTCCCCAATGTTTTACTAGCTACCTTCGCAGAGACGGGTAAAAGCGCCGGCGTGCGGCGGTCCAGTGGTCTAGTGGCATGATTCTCCCTTAGGGTGGGAGAGGTCCCGGGTTCAATTCCCGGCTGGACCCTGTTTTTTCCTCGATGTTTGATTTTGTGGTATACATGTCGTAAGCCACACGGCGGCGGCGTTGGCCGCTTAGCTCAATGGCAGAGCGCCGTCCTAGTAAGACGGAGGTCGGGGGTTCGATCCCCCCAGTGGCCTGCTTTTCCCGTCCGGGCCGCTTGAGGATTTCTCAAGGCTAATAGCCCTCAATTTCTTCAAGTGCCTCACTGCGGCACTGTCTCTAGATAACCACCACGATATCTGTGATTCATGGTGGGCAGCTATGCGGTTTGCATTTTCATCACCGGCGGTCCCACTCGCAGTCTTATTTCTGGGCGCCTCGCAGTACGAGGACACAAACTGGAGCGAGATGGCTACTCGGGCCGCGTTACTCGCAGGAATAGGCCCCCAATGCGTCTCAGCACGGCTTCATGCACCACAAAAGTCCCAGTTTTCAACGCCATCAGAAGCGACAAGGAGTCGGCAAACGCCGCAAACCTTATCTTTGGCTTGTCTCTCTCAGTCACATGCACTTACATCTGCTGCACTGGTTCTGTGGCAACGCACTCAGTCCTGTAACTGCACGCCAACCTCCCAGCCACCGCTATGGTTCTGACTCGCCTGCCCTCATTTGAAGGCACCACAGCGGCTGCTCAATACAATAAGTCGTGTGCCACAGTCCCATCCGTCCACACATGATAGCTGTGGCCGCTGGATCGCCCCATTCTCCGCAAACTGCGCTCCTTTTCCCTTTCATCCGCGTTCACTTTGATACCACTTGGTGCTGAGGTAAAGCCTCCTGCCAAGCCGCATCACCGTTGCGTCGTGTAGCCTCTCAGGTCTTTCCAGCGCGCTTTACATGTGCTCTACACGCTTCAGCCTCTCATTGGCGGGATGCTTTTGTGGGAACATACGATAAGTTATTTCACCAAACTTTTGGTCTTTCATCTTCCGCTTCAGGCGAGACTCCGTGGCCCTGCGGAACGCCACCCCGTTTGTAGGCGCCAGCTGCCTCTCTCACATCAAATCCACGCGGTTTGCAGACCTCAGAATCCCGGCCACAACGTGCGCTTCCCGCGTTTTTACCTTTTTTCAGCTTCTTGTCCGATTCCGATGCACTGAAGTACCACGCTGTAGCGGATTTTCACCTGGATTAGCGCCAGATAAAATTCTCGCAGCGTTTCTCTTCCTGGGCCACGCTCGGGGGAAACCACGGAACGGAGTTTCAGCAGCCTCATATGTCTGCCGCTGCCTCCGTTGCGTCCACGCGCTGGGCTGCACCTCTGTGGCTGTATTGTCAGCGCGAGGAGCTTCGCAGCCCTTGTTTCCCATAGTCATGTCTCTTCCAATTGAGGTCCAGCGAGTCCCTGTCCGCGCCCCAAAGAACGCTTACTTAGACTTTTCAGCAGACATCTTCATGTAATGCTCCTCCGACCACTACACATGCAGCCCAGTCCTTTCCGCAGCGCCTGCTTGATAAACTTCCCGTTCGGATTTATGCACATAATGTTAAGATCATCTGCAAAAAAACCCATACGACAATCCAGGAATCCGGTCCAGTCTCTCACGCAGCGAGCTCACCGTAATTATAATGAACAGCAGCAGTCCAAGTACAGACCCTTGTGGTACCCTACACGTGAGCTCCATGTCCTCAGACAGTTTGCTGTTAACACGCACTGCTACCATACTTTTTTTCCAGGAAGCGCACTACACGTGCCACGAGCTGCGGCTCCACGCCGGGTCCCACAACCGCCTTGGGTACGCATCCGTGATCCACAGGGTCAAATGTATGAACGTAATGAACGCTGATGTTGTCTCCTTCGCCCATTATAGCACCTATCGCTTTCATCAGCGCGTCCAGTGTTGAGTGTTCCGCCCTGAATTCCACCTGTTGCTGTTACCGTTTGTCCCTCACCATGCTCGGTATCCTCAGCCCCAAAATTCCCTCCATGAGTTTGCACTGTGTACTTGTTGGGGTAACCGGTCTGAAGGAGGCTACGCTGCTCGCAGACTCGCTTAGCTTTAGTGGTGGCACGATAATACTGTGCTTTTACTTTCGTGGTGCACCGTTCTTGAGACCGCAGTTGAACAGTTTCAGAGCGCACTTCTTGCAAATCTTCCCAGCTTTTTGAGCTCCTCGCGGTGTGTATGGTAATCACTTGAAGCGTTGACAGACGACAGCTGTTTCAGTGCAGTTTCAAGTTCAGCCATCGGGATTGATCAGAATTCACTCGGTAGCGCACGCTGCACTTGCACCGGCAGGCCAGCGTTGCTTTCATCGACCGCCCAGCGTACATCCGTTCAAGTGTTTGTGCCTGCTGCTTTTTCGCCATAGTGAACGGTCTTCCATCACCAGCACTGGCGCGGCGTCAGTGGACGCAGAACGTAAGTGGACTTCACCAGGTTTCACCCTGCTGGATACGTGGCTGCTAACTTCGAAACACTTTTCCCTCCACCTGTTCATCGCAGCTTCTGCCAACACTTTCCTTCGCCACCATATTAGCATGATCCTCTTCCTTTCACCCACACACTTGAGTCATTTTGTCCAGCTCCATGAGCTCCGTTGTCAATTTTTTTTTGGCGCCACCACGCCACCCGCTAGCATCGCTTTTTTCACAGCTATTGTGATACTTCCCGATATTGCTTCATTGAGAGCATCCACACACTTCATTCATTCCAGAATGCCGGTGATGTTGCATTTACCTGGCTGGCAGAGTTCCTCGTGTGTGGTCCAATTCTTATAAACCGGGAGAAGTGCAGGCCCTCGATTTTCTCCCAGAGACGTAGCACTAAACACTGGCACCACGTTGGGGTCACCGGCGGTACCATGGAAAATGCGTTTTTTAGGCAATAAATACGGCTTTATTGACTAGTTTTCTTTACGGATGGAGTTGTAAACTGGCAGCTAACAAATTGTGACGCGCGTATTTCCACCGAAGCATCGCGCAGTCCCATGTTCAACATAAAATAGTGGACGCGTGGAAGAAATTTGAGCCCCGCGCGGCCACCTAGTGCTTCTGAAAAAAATTGGAAGATTTTAAAATTTATTACCAAGCCGGGGAAAGTGTCCATGGTTAAAGCTTGTGCTGCTTGGATTCTTTAGGCTGCCACATCTGGAGAAAGGTACGACTCAGAACAGAGTAGGGTTACGTTAGCGACAGGACTGTAGTAGGAGCGGCTTCTAACCTATTTGCGGACTGTTGAGCCTATTTGTTAGCCCTGAGGCATGCTGCACAGCTAAAGCCGTTTTATTTTTAGTATTCCTTGGCTTCCCGGCTAGACCGACCTCATGCCAATCCCAGCATCTCCCCTTGTTTTTTCATCTAAGGCGCATTTGATGTGGTACGCCACTGTGTGTATATCAAAGGATAATTTTTAAAATCTCTTTGTTTCGCTGTGATCGGAGGTCGTGCAAGGTTTAACTGGCTTGGAGAAGCAGAGTCAGGCGTTTACACGGATTCCGCTTTTGGGCTCTGTGATGTGGTGTTGAGTATTGATGGATCAGCCTCTGCTTACTAAAGAAGGAAAAATTAATGGTGACACATGGCAGAGCACTTGCCAATGGCCGTTCACGGTGGAGGCTCGTGGTTGTGAGACCTTCGACGGATATCGTGTTTAGACTGCAAAGTTTCACATTCAATTACATACCAGCAGATTTGCGATGCAAGCGAGTTTTAGTTACTTTTCACAGTGATTTTTTTTCCACGTCAAAGACCAAATTTCAATCGGTCCGCATTTTCTGGGGGTTCTGAGTTTTTTTCTTTAAAAAGGGCGAGCTGCATCGATATGGGAAGGGTAACACAGCCAAAAAATTTACCTTCCAGCCCTTATCCTACTTTGACGCGCCAACCACCTCACGTCCAAAGGAGGACCCCTGTTTTTTTCCGGTGCTACAAGCGCAGGAGAACCGTCCCCTTATCGACGTCGGGGAGGCTATCAGGTGTACACCTCATGGCCTCAACCCTGAACAATGCGAGAAAACGGAAGGCATTGAGGCACCAACGTTTGAGCGTCAAGATTGGGCGTCGACACGAATCCGGGAGGAAAACTTGCAACCGTCCCTGACCCGCCGGAATCCGACCTCAGTGATCCCCAGGTCGACCGCCGTTCGCAGAGGTGCAACCCCCTCAGAAAACGGAAAAGTTTGGATGCTGGAGGCCACCCCGCTACGGTAAGGCAACGGTCACTTCAACCAAGAGGCTCCCGGGTGTGAGAGAGCAACAAGGGCAGCGACCTCTCACCCGCATTCCGGGAACACGGAAGCCATTTCCGAAAAGTTTGCGCAGTCCGGGAATCGAACCCGGGCCTCCCGCGTGGCAGGCGAGAATTCTACCACTAGACCAACTGCGCCTGTTTTGGGCCCGGGTTGCCGATTGGGGGGAAGCGTTCCTTCCTGCCGAGTCCTCCGAGCCGACCGAAGCGGAAAAGGTTCTCCCGCCCGTGGCGGGTAGCAGACTTTCCCCGAAGGAGTACCGGATTTAGTGTAGCACCAGTGAACAATCACCTGAGGATCTTGCGTTCACACCTCCCTGCGCAAGGCTTAGCCCGCCGAACGGTGCAGCGCTGAAAAACGAAAAAAATACGCTTTTCATTAGAATCATAAAAAAATAGTGTATATGCTTTTAACCCGGCCGCCCCTCCATTTACGCCCAGTTGCCTGACACCGTGTCACTGACGGGCCAGCGGGACCCGGGTTCCATTCCCGAAGCGTGGAGCTTTTTCGGCCCTTTTTCAAGGCCATGGTACTTCAGTCAGTGACGCTTCGTGAAAGCGTCCTACCTACTGGTCTACAAGGTTTCCCGAAGGAGAACCATAATTGAGGCGGCTTCCGAATGTTTTAGTGAAACTTAAGCGCGCTGCTTTTGGTTGTAAGGCTATACCCCGTAAGGAAAATCCACCAGAATCGGTCTGATGGTGGCTTTGTTGTGTTTGCTGTGCTTCGGTACCCTGTGTGTGCTTTTTCCCCCGCCGAGGCGATGGTCGCTCGTAGCTTTCCGAGTTGTTCCGTCTGCCGTTCAGCAGCGGTGGCGCATGTCCTTTTTCTCGACCTGCTTCCTGGCTTAAAGTGGAAACATTGGGGCCTGGGCTGTTTTTTCTGGTGTGCAGTAGTGGTACCGGGTTGTCACTAAAGCCGAGCTCTGATAGCCAGAGGGTGCGTTACCAGTGGTTGAATAGTGCGGCGAGCACGTGATGGTTAAAGGGAAACTACCTAGCGTTCTCTGGAGCCGCAATTCTGACCTACCTCAGTAGGGGTCCGTCTCCTTATTTTTTTCCTCTATTCTTTCGAGGAGCATTTCTACCGCGTCGGTTTTCCCCAAGCGGGTATCGTTGGGGTGGTTTACATAGAGGCGTCATCTTTTGCAACTCATGTGTCAGCTGTTGTGCGGTGACGAGAATGCATTACGGAATTATGTTGCTTGTGGCTAGCGTGTTGTGGCAGGGAAGTCCCTTGGGGTGCGTTCTCGGGTGCAGTGCATTGCTTTGTGTGCTCATTGGGCGGGTCTCCTCGGTGCTTGTTACTTGTCACCAACGTGGGGCGAGGTGTAAGCCACTTTTCCGACAGGGATGTTATTTTGACCAATGGCTACGGTACATGCCCCCAATGCCGGGACGTGGATCTGGTGCGTTTATGCTGCATAGAAGGTAGGAGCCGCTTACGACAAATTCAGGAGTGTATAACAGGCAAAATAATGAGGGTTTTCTACATCATAAGCGATATGAAGGTGCTTGTGCTTTTTCAAAATTTTATGTTCTTTTTTAAAAAGAAAATCAAGCACATAACATGGAAACTCGGTGACATGTGGCTCATGGCCTGCAGCTCGGATGAGACCATATATGCTCCTCTTCGTTTCAATTCGCATTCTCTTGTTTTTCTTTTTTCTTTTTTGGATGTGCTAAACTGTGTATCGGATGAAAAGGGAAGATAGCGAGAAAGAACCCTGCATCATTAGGATAAGGAAAAGAGATATGATACGGGGAGATGATTGCTTGTTTACTGTGTACTCACGTCATTATCTGAAAGTTTTATTCTTTTAGTTCTGAGGGTCCCAGAAGTTTGTTGGAAAGATTGAAACATGTGTCCGCTTCGTATAAAGGGAATCCATTTGCATAATTATTACAGTTTTTCTTTCCTTTTATCCCTTGTTGCCTTATCTCGACAGTCGTCATGTACATTCCTTATAATATAAAAGGATTTATTGTTTTTGCACCTGGGAAGTTTCAAGTGGTGTATTCGCTATTTACGTTGGTGCCAGAAATAATAGTTGAAAGCAACTGGAGGCGTGGCGAGGATGGGCGGTGGGTCTTTTTGTAATGTTAATCCAAAATGATGGTATGTTTGGTTTGGTCATTCGCTGAGTCCAACTCAGTGTGTTTATTAACATAAAGTTAGAGGAGATGCATGATGTCGAGGAAACAATATATATCTTGATAGTAAGCTTATCTTTAGCTAACCCTAGTCTAGTAACAAATATTTACGGAAGCTTTTACTTTATTGTTATCATCATTATTACCCTTTTCATACACCGCGACATATATGCCTGGAGAAGTTATGTGAAACATTCGATGGGTGTTGTTTTATGTCAGGTTCAGACATGCCATGGGATCGTATGACACAACATACGTTTTTTTATTACCTTTTTTTGTGTAACAGATGTGAATGTTAGTTTTTGCCGATTGAACTCAGTAACTCTCGTTTTTCCTTCCTTGCCACAAGAGATGAAACTATATGATGGACTCTTTGTTTGGCAACCCGTACTGATATTTTACACTTGTCTTGCTTGTTCTTTTATTGTTTCTACAGTAAATGATTGACTTTTGTTCCGCATCTGGAGTGTGCGAGCTTGTATGAGTTCATCTTGCGTACTGATGCTTCCTCCGACAGTTTTGGTTCTTGTTTTATTTCGTTAAGTAAGTTCATTTTGATCTGAAGTACTGTTAAACTACACGTATTACATTATGGATAGCGGAATACTGTTTCTATTAGCTATTTCTTTTCGTTGATATCTTTGATATTCTTCCATTAATTATAGTTTTATGCTGATTTAGATGAAAACTGGATTTTCCCCTGAAGTGTAACCATTTGCTATTATCCTATATATTTTGTGTCCAGATAATACTTATCCACTCGTTATGTGGGTTTCATACTAAGAGCTAGGAGGTTTCTCTATCAAGTGTTGCGGCAGCGTGTCAGTAGTAAAGATTTGCAAGTAAGAAAACTATAGGCATTTGGTGCCCTGTGCTTGTGCTGGTAATTGCATGATGGATCCAATTCCCGGCAATGATAACAGCGTAGCAAGTCTGAGACAAGAACCGCAGCTGTGTATAGTTAATCACATCATTTTTTAGCCAATATATTGCTCTTGTTATTGTTATGATTATATATATGGACACATTATTATTATTTACACGAGATCCATAAGCCTTCGGTAAACTGAAGGATATGTTAGGGGTTACTTGCTTGGAACCAATTAAATGAAATAGATGGCCAATTAAGGTCTGTTTCCCCTTATATTTGTCTATAGATATAAATTTCCGATTTGAGGACTTCAACTGCAGCAATTTATTTACACGTGGATCATGAGTTGAGCTAATACCTTAGCAAAGAAAAATACATGCATTCATGCATACGTCCGTCGCATATTGTTCTCGCCATTTTTTTTTCACTTGACGTTATATCCCTTCGCTACATATGGTATATCAGGAGGGGCAGGTAAATAGAGCAAAAAGTTTATCACTAAGGTCTTTTGTAACGTAAATGGTGGACTATTAAATTTCTTTAAACTTATGCATTTGCTGAAACTTTCTTTGCATTATATTAGTTGCCTGTAAGCACTGATTATTTATCACAAAAGGGTTGTTTCACTACTTGCAGTCTATTTTTCTCGATTATCCAAAAGAAAAAACCCTCAGTGCCAATAATACACACACCTTTGCCTTTCTTTATACATTGATCTTAATATTACCTTTGACCAAGACAATATGCGAGGTGGTTTTGGGCGCGGTGGCGGTAGCGGATTTCGGGGCGGGAGAGGTGGGGGTGCTCCAGACCGCGGACGGCGCGGCATGGGGCGTGGCGGTGGGAGAGGCGCCGGTGGACCCCGTGGCCGAGGTGGACGCGGCGGTGGAACCGGACAAAAGTTGTTGTCGAGCCACATTTATTACACCCTGGGGTCTTCATTTCTAAAGGTAAAGCAGATTCACTTTGCACTCTTAATATGGTCCCCGGCGTTTCAGTGTATGGGGAGAAGCGTGTAGAAGTAGGCTCAACACAGAATAGTGATGAGAAGAAGGAGTATCGGCTATGGAACCCCTACCGTTCTAAGTTGGCGGCGGCCATTTATGCAGGAGTGGGAAGCATTCATATGCAGCCAGGTTCAAAGGTTTTATATTTGGGTGGAGCCAGTGGCACAACTGTGAGTCATGTGAGTGATCTTGTTGGGCCTGAAGGAATGGTCTACGCCGTAGAGTTTTCCAACAGAAGTGGCCGAGACCTTGTTGACATGTCAAAGAGGAGGCCTAATATTGTCCCAATTATAGAAGATGCCCGCTATCCTATGAAATACCGCATGCTTTTACCAATGGTTGACTGCATTTTTATGGATGTGGCTCAGCCTGATCAGGCACGTATTCTTGCACTCAACGCGCAGGCCTTTTTAAAGAATGGAGGTCACTATGTTATTTCAATAAAAGCAAATTGTATCGATTCGACTCTCGACGCTTCTGTTGTTATTGCATCTGAGCTTGATAAATTAAGAAAGGATCGTCTGAAGCCACTAGAGCAAGCTTCACTGGAACCCTTTGAGAGGGATCATGCAGTTGTGGTAGGAGTATACCGTTCTTTGAAGAAGCCAGCCCAGAAATAATAATCTTGTAAGGGAAAAGATATCATCTAACATACTTTTTTTGGCGGAAAAAAATTGATGTGATGACTCAAGGGGAAGCGAATTAATGGTAGCGGTCACTGCAGCTCAATGGATAAATGGAGTGATGATCAAATAATAACAATAATAAACATAACAAAGAGAAAAAGTACCTATGCACTTGGGGTAGAAGAGTCCACTAACATTTTCCCACTGTGCTTACTTGTACTATTTATTTTTCCTGCTAAGCTTGGTATGCATACTTCTCGTGACCCCAATGAGTTTTAATTTCATTGTCCTATTTCCCTTTTCGTTGATATCTTGCCAAACCAAGGGATTCAAGAACCCTATTGTCCATGTCAGGTTCTGGAGTATCGTTACTCGGTGATTCAACTGGAGGGAAGTGGGCTATTATCAGCGATGCCATTAGAGCCATTTTCAACAATAACGAGTCGCATTACTCTTTTCAAGTAGTTCATCACTCAGTTTTTCAAATGTGTCAGTCTCAGCATAGTGCAACTCTCTTGCAACTCCTTAGCGACACCATTTCGGAGAGGGTGATAAATATACGTGAACAGCTGCTTACGTCGTCTTGGACGACATTTCTTCAGGACCTTGCGAAGCAGTGGACCAATTTTAGTCTAGCGATCAAAGAAATCAGTGGTGCTTTGCTCTATCTCGGTAACAGTTATAGTGCCAACAACCAGGCAATCGTGCAGATGGGCGAGGAATGGTTTTACAAGTTAGTGCTGACAAACGAAGATATTTCTGCTGCACTTGTTGGCTGTGTTCGACGAAGCTTGGAACCCGGGGTTGATTCCGATATGATGCCGGAGTTAACGGGTAAGCTTCATGAACTTTACAAGGATACTATTTTTGTGCCCTTTGTGGAACAGCCGCTTCTTAAAGTTCTAATAGACAGATATAAAGGGAAGATGGAGAAGAATTTGGATGAGATGAGTGTAAACGACTACATTTCCTGGGTTAAGGGTGTGACCAAGGAAGCACAGTGTGATGTTTTAAAGCTTGTTAGCGATAAGATGGATCGCGCCATTGAACAATGCATGGAAGAGATATTAATCAAGCAGAATACACAGAAACTTCTCCTTAGCTGCTTAGGTAACAGTACGACCATGGCTGACATTATCAACAATATGTCAGTAAGACATTTAGCTTGTGCGCTGAATAGGGTAGGTGAAACTGACGCATTTTTAGATGCATTGGTTACAACAGCTAAAACAGTGGTATTTGATCTTCTAGATGAGGCCGCTGCTGGGGAACCGGTGGACTCCCTAGAGAAGATTCTGACCCTGAAGAATCATCTCGAGAGTCTCATTAAGGGACTTGTTGGTGTACCTCAGGGTAGGAAATCGCCTATTACGTGCGCTTTAGCGGAGTTTCTGAGTGGACATCCTGACTTCTCGAAGGCTCTTGCGTACTACTACGACGCTAAGGTGAGGTCGAGAGACGCACAGGATCTTTTAGACCAGGCGGTTACAAACACGTTGAGTCTTTATCAACTTCTGAAGTCAAAGGATTCATTTGAGCACACTGCCAAGCTTCTGTTGGCCGAAAGACTTATCAGTTGTACATCAGAGGATGCTCTTGCGCGTGAAACTGTTTTAGTGGAGAGGCTTCGTTGTGAGAGTGAGGATCACATTGCTAACCATCTTGATATCATGATCAAAGATATTAGGGAGCGGGACAGAATTAATAGAGAGTTTACTGACCTCACACCACTATCTGAGCTACCGTTGAATTTCGATGTTACTGTTATTACAGCGGGTGTGTGGCCAAGCTATCCTGACTTGGAGATGAGGCTCCCTGAAAGTATGATGCAGTGCGCGGCTTTGTTTCGGTCGTACTACACCTCTCACCATAACGGTAGAGTGCTTTCTTTTCACACGTGCTGCGGAACGGTAAGCTTCTCACTAAGCCACGGAAAGGAGTATGAGCTCATTGCACCGACATCCTTTGTGAACACCATACTTTGCTTCCAAAACAACCCAGGCAGTAATGGACTGCTAACATTGCAGGAAATATGCGAAAAGACCAATTTGATTGAGAACACAGCTTTACTTCAGTTGGGATCCCTTACTCGTATATCGTTGGTAACAACATGTTACGTAGATGGTTGCTTGCAATATGAGTTTAACAGGAATTTCGAATATTGTAAAAATAAACTTCGAATAAGGGCAACTGCTGGTGGGAAGGTAAGCAGGGAAAGTACTGAAGTGCTGGCACAACAGGCATCGCTGGATACGTCTCATACTGAGAGAATTCAAGCAACATTGATACAGATAATGAAAAGCAAAAAGGTTATGTGCCATGCTGAAGTCTTCAGGGAGGTTGGTGAGGCTTTGGGAAGGTCTGGGATCACACCCACAGTGGCCCACATTAAGTACAATTTGGAGGCTTTAATGAACAAGGGACTGATATTGCGAGGACCGAGGCCGGATATGTATGTTTACGAGGCATAAATATTTATCCGTTGTTGTGACTACATTAAATTCGTTGAGTGAGTGACTTTTGCTTCGTTTATCTTTTACTGTTTTTTCAGCTTTTCACATCTTTTTGCCGTGCTGCCTACAACCCCCACAGATAGCCAGTTGTCTTCCTTTTTCCCCGGTACTTTTTGTCCTTGTACCAGTACCAAGGAGACCCAAAGGGGCTAACACGTCTTCCGTTATAATAAGAGCACGCATGCGCCGCAGTCCACTGTTCGAAGCTATTTTGAATAGAGTACCCGATGTAGGTATATTAGCGGTGATTACCGCACTTGTAGGAGCCGTTTCACTCTATGTGTTTGTTGCAAAGAACAGACGGCCGGGTTCAAGTAGAAGTAGGGGCAACACGGCTTCGAAGGACGATAGACTCGACTTTCTCAGCAAAGTACGACGGGGAAGCTTTGACGGTTGTGTGGTCTGTATGTCTTGGGAGGTTTTGACTGAGGGCGGGCAATGGAGGACTGCTGCTAGGGAAGCTCTTATCACGCTTTCGACTAGTATGACTGTTTATCTTATGTGCCGTGTAGCTAGTGAGGAAGAGAAAAGGAGCATTCTTGCTATGCTAAAAGGTATACCACGACTTGTTCGACACAACATTCTTTTCTGCGAGACAGCCAAGGGCTACGAAGCGTTTAGTCGGCAGATAAAGCCGCTATCCTCGTAACACATGATAGTGCGCAGGCCTCATTTTTAGGTTCTGTTCTTCCCAATGTTGTTCTTGTGGGGTCGGCTTTGCCGGGTTCTACAGTGACGAATATTGGTTGTGTATCTGAATTAACATGCTAGTTGTTTGCGTGAAGTACCTTGACCTTTATGGCGCAGGAGTCGTCAATGTTCACTGGAATAATGGGATGCTTTCACTTTGATTGCATGACGGTAGGGTTGCGCCAATGTGGGGCCTACGTCATGGGTTGTGGTGAAGCACTTCGGGACCCGAGAGTACCGACCCATCGCGTGGGTTGCGGCACGTTCCTCCATATATCATGGATGGCTACCCGGGGGTTATCAGCGTAACAGCGTATAGTTTGCTGTGTTGCTATGATAGCCATTCTTTTTTCATATTCATGGCGTAAGTCTTCGCTGTAGTTCATACTAAACACATTGACATGCATTCATAGGCTTTGATCTTTGTTCGCTGATCCCCCTTAGGAATTGAAAGCGTTGGAGTTTTTTTCAACCAGCTTCATCTTCGGCCCACCGAGAACTCTCTTAAATGCTTGCTAATTACTTTGCAGTACATCATTTCTGTTCTACTTTCCTTCATAATAACTATAGCAATTGTATGGTAGTGTCAAGGGGCAGGAAGTAATGTCTGATGAGCGGATCCTCCTTGTAACGGGGATTCCTACGAAGCTATGCCGCGGAGAAGAGCTTTACAAAGTTTTTGGAAGCTACGGTGCGATTCAGCAGCTGCGGATAGGTAGTGACGCCTGTACAAAGGGATGTGCTATTGTCGTCTACGAGTTATGCGAGGCCGCGTCAGCCGCGCTGGAGGCACTACATGATTTCAAGGTGGATAAGGACAGACATCTGAGGGTCTCAGTATACGATGAGATGAGAGATCGTAAGGCGTTAGAGCGCAGGAAACGGCGGCGTGAAATGAAATCAGAGTATAATCGTAACATTTCTAGCGGTCCGACTGAACCCACATCGTGAATTTGGCTAAGGCTCGGGTTCAAGATTTTTTCTTTCTTACCTCTTGGTTCCCTATTTGCCATTGTCGTCATTACACATTTACAACTGTCTGAAGATTACCAGCGTCTAATGGACATTGTGCACGAGTGCGCAAGGTGCGATTGATGGATATTGCCGTAGCCGTCGCCCTGAATTGATTTCCAGAAAATGGATTTATTAAATACATCTCGTGCATTTTTTTTTTCGAACTTTGAGCATCGTTGGATTTAGTGCTAACAAAGGGTCACCTAGTGACTTCAAGGCCAATACCGACGTTACTTCGTTAGGCTTAAGAGGTGCTTTGTGCGGGTTTCTGATTGTGGTCCTTTCTGTTAGCTAGTCTGATGAGTGAGGGTTGGTTGCATGCCTTTTTGTATGTCCCAAATATTTCTTCCTCTTGAGCTGTGATGCTTTTTTCTTTTCCGGTGGCAATGCGTGTTTTTACCACAACGGCCCTTTTTTCTGTGTCTGGAAGCCGAATGAGTACAAGCACGGGCCACGAAGTTTCCAATTAATGTTGTCGCTGATTCTTATTAGACTCAAGGGGTGCTGCACGTAAAGAGGTCTTCCCATATGCTACCAAGGTGCATGACCTTTCACGCGATGTAACGTGATGAAAATTCTGATTATGCCTTGTCCAGCTTCAAGGTAGGTTTATGTACTATTGTATTCATTGGTAGCAGTGTTTTCTTTTCCTTGTGTACTAGCTACTCCGATTCCTCCTTTCATGTCTAACTTTGTGGTTCGGGGGTATGACGTGAGACACGAAGGAAGGTTGTCTCTGCGTGGCGTCCAAACACATGCCCATAATCAAGGAATACGTTAACCCTGCTGGGTTACGGCTAGACGGCCGCCGCCCAAATGAGCCAAGGCGGTTGACGTTGGAGTTTGGCAAGATTTCCGGTTGTGATGGATGCTGCACACTGACAACAGGGTTGTCACATGTTTGTGCCACTGTCTATGGTCCTCGCGAGGTGTCGGGCCGGCTGGATGGCAAATACAACGAGGTGACTATAACATGTGATGTGGTGGTTGCTGCATTTGCTGGCGAGCGGCGACGTGAACACCAGCGGCGGTCGAGGCTCTCCGAGGAAATCAGCGCGTCTGTGCTAGATGTTGCTCGTTCTGTTGTGCTACTATCCCAGTATCCTAATTCCCAAATTCACATTTGCGTTGAGCTTCTTAAGCAAGATGGGAACGACAAGGCTGCTTGCATCAATGCGGCATGTTTGGCTCTTATTGATGCAAGCATCGCCATGAGAGACGTTGTGTATGCGCTTACAGTAGGGCTTATTGACGGCCTTGAGATTGTGGACCTGACAACGGAAGAGATACACTCTCAGTGCCCAACAGTATGCATAGCCGTGCAGGGGCACGATCCTGCCAGTATCATTTGGATGGAGTCTAACAGCCGCCTGGCCCCAGAGGTGGTCACCAAGCTTGTAAATGTTGCGCAAAAGGTCTCGGGTGATGTGTTTGAGACAGTGCTCCGGCGGCCCTTGGAGGAGCACGCGGCCACCGCTCTCAGACTTCAGGCGAACTTAAGTGGCATCGAGTAGTTACATTACCTACTTTCCATTTGAAGCCTTCATACCGTGTTAACGGATAAACACTTTACGTGCTGCAGCTGCGTGCACTGAGCGTGCGTCGGACACTTCCACATCCTTCGTTTTCGATGAGTTGATTCGTAGTGCTCTTGTGTTCTCCTGAGTGGGACTGTTCTTTTTTTTTTTTACGCCTGCTTTTCTATATAACTCTTTACCCTAACCTGGAGTAGAAGGCTTCAAAAGTAAGGGTATCCCACCAATGATGCAAGCGGTCACGCCGATGGATGTTGAGCCTGACGCAAAACGAGTTCGCTACGAGAAAACTCCCGCCATGACGTTTCCCTATGAGTTGGACACATTCCAGAAGGACAGTATCGAGGCGCTTGAGAATGGTGACAGCGTTTTAGTTTCTGCACATACTTCTGCTGGTAAGACAACAGTGGCCCTTTATGCCATTGCGAAGGCGTTACAGGAGAAGAAACGGGTGATCTACACTTCGCCAATCAAAGCACTCAGTAACCAAAAGTTCAGGGAGTTTACGGAAAAATTTGAATCTGTCGGTCTTATGACGGGTGATATTACAATCAAAGTAGATTCAGATTGCCTTGTTATGACAACAGAGATTCTTCGAAGCATGTTGTACCGTGGAACTGAGATGCTCCGAGAGGTTGGTTGTGTGGTGTTTGATGAGGTACACTATATGCGGGACAAATCACGCGGTGTAGTATGGGAGGAAACTATTAGTTTGTTGCCTGAGGGTTGCCAGTACGTTTTTCTCTCAGCAACTATTCCAAACGCGCGGGAGTTCGCGGATTGGGTAGAAAGCATTCATCCCGGGACTAAGGTACATGTGATTCACACGGATTATCGACCAGTCCCGCTGCACCACTACGTGTATCCGTGCGGCGCCGATGGCATATTCCTAATCGTCGACGAGCACGGCAAATTTCGTGAAGACAATTTTAAGCGGGCAATGGCATCTGTGGGAGCAGCGAATGGAGGGAGCGAAGCCAATGGCGGGGAATCGGGGAGATCTGCTCCCCTTGTCCGTGGAAAGCAGAAAGCAATGCGGAAATCAACGGAACCCATTATGGAAATAATCAAGCTCGTAATGAACCGAAACATGTACCCCATCATTGTCTTTTCATTTGCCAAGCGGAGTGCGAGCGGAATGCGCTAGCTTTATCCAAGCTGAATTTTAACAACACAGAGGAAGACACGCTTGTGAAAGATGTCTTCAACAATGCCATGCAGTGCCTTGCAGTCGAAGACAGAAAGCTACCAGCGATAGAGCACTTGCTACCGCTCTTGAGGCGCGGCGTAGGGATCCATCACTCCGGCCTTTTACCAATTTTGAAGGAGGTTGTGGAGATTCTTTTTCAGGCTGGGCTTGTGAAGGTGCTGTTTTCCACTGAGACTTTCTCGATGGGGCTCAACATGCCTGCCCGCACTGTCGTCTTCACGTCCGTGAAAAAATTCGATGGTGAGAAAAACCGATACCTAACGGGGGGCGAGTACATTCAAATGTCTGGCCGGGCCGGTCGCCGCGGGTTGGATCGCGTTGGTGTTGTCATTGCCATGGTGGATGAAGCGGTTGAGCCAGAAATCCTCAAGCAAGTCACTGGTGGTGGAGCCGATGTGCTTAACAGTAGCTTTCACCTTACGTACAACATGGTACTGAATCTGCTTCGTGTGGAAGATGTGGATCCCGAGTTTATGATGAGACGAAGCTTTGCACAGTTCCAGCGGATGCGCAACCGACCGGCGCTTGAGAGGAAAGCGGAAGAACTATCAAAAGAAATTTCCTCCATCCAAATTGAGCATGAGGATATGTTCCGTCAGTACACTCATTGTCAAGAAATACTTACTAATAAGCGTAAGCTTATGGGCGATATTTTAAAGCAGCCAATTTACGTGAAAAGGTTTGCCCACGCAGGACGTCTACTACGGATCCACCGTTCTTCGGATGGCACACCGTTCGGCTGGGGTATATGCCGTTCTTTTCGGGCAAAAAATTCTGGCGCTGGTCTGAGTGACCCATCAGCCTTTGTTGCAGATGTTTCAATTATTTGTCGCAAGGCCGATCCTTCCCAGCCAGCGCTGCTGGTGCCGTGCCATGTTAAGGACTATACAACGAACACGGCAGACTTGTACACGGTACCGTTTGATTTTACAGATATTGATGCCATTTCTCGGTTTCGCGTAAGTCTCCCGGCCGATCCCGACACGGAGTCTGGACGTGCTCAGGTAGTGCAAACTCTGGCAAAGCTGTACCGGCAATATGGGGATGACGTCCCGCTCCTCACATGTGAAGAGATGGGGATTGATGATCCGCAGTACTCAAAGTTGCGCCTTCAGGTAGAGCGAATAGAGGCACAAGTGAAGGAGAATGAACTTGTGCGCAACCCAACCGCCTCGCTGGAGGCTGACTATGAGTCTTTCAAGAAGCGTGCTGAACTGGAAAAGGAACTTGCCGTCGTGGAGCAGGAGCTGAATCAAGCATCGCAAGCTATTTTCTCTGAGGAGTTGAAGAAAATGATGCGCGTATTGCGGCGCCTGGACTATATCGATAAGGACAATATCGTGTTACGTAAGGCGCGCGTGGCGTGCGAGATCACCACGTCCGACGAGAACGAAATTCTTCTTACGGAACTACTTTTCAAGGGTGTGCTAAACTCTATGGAAACGGAGATGATTGTTGCCCTCATGTCCTGCCTAGTGAATGTGCACCGGACGCCCGATGGGTTCTCGTTGCCAGAGGAATTTCGGCAACCCTTAAATGATCTCAACGAAATTGTTAACCGGATTGCAACACTGACCATTGAAAGTGGCATAACACAAGAGAACACCAGTGTTGAGAAAACAATGCCTTCACTTATGGAAGTAACTTATTTGTGGGCGAAAGGAGCCAAGTTTGCAGACATTGTATCGAAAACAAATGCTTATGAGGGGGAGATAGTTCGGATGATGCGTCGTCTTGAGGAGCAGCTACGACAAATGGCGGGGGCTGCACGATCCCCTGCCATCGGGTGCATGGAGTTGCATGATAAGTTCCTTGAGGGTATCCAACTAATCAAGAGAGACATTGTCTTTGCATCATCGCTGTACCTTTAGACCCGAGACACATTTTAAATATTGAGTACGTATTCTCCCTCTTTTCCTTTGCCCCCACTCACCTAAAGATGAACTGAGCTTCATTTAAGCGCGTAACATTTACCGACACCTATTCTGCGTTACTCTCTTTTTCCCTGGGGACAGCACAGTCTTTATCAACACGTGTCACATAAGCAATCTAATTTTTCTTCGTTGCCGCCCATGTGGCAATGTGCGTTGGTTCGATGCTACGTCGTGAGTCTGTGCACGTGCATCCCGTTTACTTCTCCTTATTGTCACATATTGCTACCTCTTTCTCCTCCCCCTTTCTATCTGTACATGGCTCCCTCTTTTTTTCTCTTTGAACTATTCTAATGGTGCGGTGGTCCGGATGATTCACACTTGTTTGCGTTTTCGCGGCGTGAACAGACAACATCCCTTTGTGGATGCAGTAAAACTGCTCATTTCTAGTGGAGCTGGTGGGGATGGCGCCAGCATCATGTCGCACGAGCATGGCAATGAGTTTGCCGGCCCAGGGGGTGGAAACGGTGGAAGGGGCGGTAACGTGATGCTGAGAGGTAGTAGGCGAGTTTGTGACCTTTCGCACATTAGTGCTATGGGAAACCAGATAAGTGCAGAATCTGGGAGCGTAGGTTTTGCCCGCACCGCACATGGAAGGAGGGGGAGGGATTTATTCCTAGAATTACCTGTTGGCACAGTTGTCACTGACGTGGACACTAACGAGGTGGTGTATGATGTTGAAGAGGATGGTGTAGAACTCCTGCTTCTCCAGGGTGGGCAGGGTGGCAAGGGAAACGCCGCTTTTGCTAACAAATGGCACCACTCCCCGACGGAGTCAACCCGGGGCCTCCCGGGAAACACTATGCTAGCCCAGTTTGAACTCAAATCATTGGCAGATGTGGGCTTAATAGGATATCCTAACGCTGGAAAGTCGTCGCTGCTATCAGCCATCAGCACTAGCAAACCCGAGGTAGCACCATATGCATTCACCACAAAGCGACCCTACGTTGGCGTAGTCCACGATCTCTATGGAAACACCGTTAGGATAGCGGATTTGCCGGGGCTTATTGAAGGCGCCTACGAGAATCGGGGCCTTGGACATAGGTTTCTGCGTCACGCCGAGCGCACCCAGACGCTGGCCTATGTTGTCGACATGGATAAGTCGTACACACCATCCGATGTAACACGGCCACCGGAGCCATGGGAGGCAGTAGAAGCATTACGCAGCGAACTCGAGTATTATCTTCCGGGGCTCAGTAGCAGGGCGGTGATGGTTTTTGCGAACAAGATGGACATAAACAGGGACAGTGACGGGAGACTTTTGAAAACTAAGTTTGAGGAGCTGCAGAGACGAGTGCAATTTCCTGTTTTCCCTGTTTCAGCAGCTCTGGGCATCGAGCTGGGAGCTTCACACCCGCAAGCAGGGCTAGAGGATGCGATGAAACATTTGTGTGAAGTGGTTCTGCAGAAGAAGCGGCGTCACGAATTTATGCGTGAGTCACAGAGGAAGCTGGAGGTACTTGCCTTGGAGCAGACTTTCCGCGCCAAGAATATCGGTGCTTTCACCCCCGCGGAGGACGTGAGTGAAAAGAACGGTGGGGTGTCCCTCGTGGATCAACAGTTTGGATCTTGCGGGTTCAGCGGACTTGGGGAGGACTTCAACGCCTATCAGCAAGCTGTTTTGGCCCGTGGCAGGCTGCATGACTACCGAGATTTAACAATGAAGGGGAGGTATTGGTCTCTGACGCGGCGAAATGGAGAGCGAGTGGGCAGTGAGAGGTGGCGGTGAAGTGAGTAACAGGTTCATGACGATCTGCATCGCTCTTTCTTCTTGGGTTCATTGCCCTGAGGGTAACATGCTAGCAGGCGTGGTCCTGTGGCGGTAAGAAGTTGTTTTACCCATTTTTTCTCCATCTGCCTTATTTAAGTACTCCGCAGGGTGGGGATACCTGGAGGGCTGTCTATGAAAATCTTATATTTGTCTCCGCAGGATTCTTTGAAGTCCCTTTCCCTTTTCCTTGTCTAAGGCTTAGCACCCGTGTCAGTGCTTGCAACAACGACCATAACACTGAAGATTAAATACTAAGCGTGCAGACTCACTTTCGCTTTTATACCACTGTTTTAACATCGTGCCGCTGTGCAAACAAGAGAGCCTATTCCCGCTTGAAATTCGCGAGAGATTAGACTAACAGAGACACGGCAGTAGGGGAACCAATGGGCAAATGCGGATCGGAGCCGGCACTCAGTAAGGAACGGTGTCTCGCTTTCGTGCGCCGCCTGTGGGATCTTGACAAACCGGAATGTTTCATCACCCCGTTAGTGCCACGGAGCTGCCGGACTACTACACCATAATTAAGCGCCCCGTTGACCTTTCCACCATACGTGACGGTATTGAAAAGGGATCCTATGAAAGCGATATAGAGGTTCAAAACGACGTCGCTCGGATGATCGCAAATGCACTGGAGTACAACAAAAAGGGTACTGCATACCACGACCAGGCACTTTCGTTCCGCAAGACTTATGTCAGCGCCGCGCGGCAGTCCGGGCTCGCCGTGGATGAGGACGAGGCATACATCCCTTCAAAGGGTTTCAAGGATGACGAGTCCACTTTGAGGCGAGCTGAGAAACACAACAGGGAGGACTTCGACGAGGTTCTCAAAGGCCTCGAGAAGGAGAAGGAAGTTCCCCTGGATGAGCTCAAGGCGAAATACCGCCGTGTGGAGGGCGGTGCAGAAGGCCATGAGGCTGAAGGTGACGTAACCACCAGCGGCGATGATGATGATGGCGACGACGAGGATGACGACGATGAGGAGGATGACGACGACGATGATGACGATGACAGCGATGGTGATGACGACGACGATGATGACGATGATGACGACGATGATGACAGCGATGGTGATGACGATGATGACAGCGATGGTGATGACGATGACGAGGAGGACGAGGATGATGATTGATGCTCTGAAGCCAGCACGTGAAAGAGACTGTGCATTTTGATGAGAGAGGTGATTTTTAATACATTTGCTTTCTGGCATTCTAACAAACTCTGTCTTATTGATGTTGGTTGTATGAGTTTTCCCCGCCTAACATCTTAAGTTTCCGCTTGTTTATGGCAGCTTCTTACATGTTTTTTTTTTGGTTACAAATATTTTTTGTGCTTCTTTTTAATCCTCCCGTTACTTGGACCAGGAAGAAAATTAAATGATACATACTCAGTCCTAATGGCACGTTACAGACATAGGTATCACTATTTAATTTAGTGAGTGCTGCGGCTCTGTGTTCTCATCGCCGCTCTCTTGCGGAGGGTTATGCACGTGGTGCACGCCCTGCCGCTAGTTTTCAAGCAGGAGTGGAATTCTACTAGCTTGTACATTTCTTGACTTCTAACTCTGTAATGGGGTCTATCATCAACGATCTGTTTATTATTTTGGTCACATTTGGAACTTGCCTTGTGAGGGAGGGGGCATGTAGTGACGCAAGGCGGGGAGCGTTTACATTGATTTTTCATATTCGCCGCGCAGGAGCTGGACTGCTCATTGCTCCCGTATCATGCGCCATCTGTGGGTTGACCTTCTCTTTTGTGTAGATTCTCCCCCTTCCCGTAGATTGGGTGGCGTTGTTGTGTTCCCTTTCTTCCCTCCGCTGCTGTGCCTGACGCGGATGGATTCGGGGGCTGACCGGCCGTTGTTAGCTATTGATGCATATACCCATCAGATTTATTAGGGATAGTGACCTAAACGATGTGTGTGGGGTGAGTTGGAGTTAATATGTGGCCCATACCCGCCTCATGCTTTGTTGTTTTCTCTCCATTCTTTTTTCATTACTTTCTACTTGCACACCACTCGTCGCATGTTGCAGTGCCTTTGCAGCGCCTGAAAATCCTCTCTGCTTTTATGATTGCTTTTCCCACCATTGTTCTCGCTGTATATATGTATACATACATATGTAGCATTGGTGAATTAAGGCATTTGAGGAAAGCTACAAAAGTTACCTAACATTTTCATTGACTACAAGCGATACAATTGAGACCAGGATACCAACACCATAAGAATGCTCTCTCGCATCGGTCGCGTTTGTCTTCCTTCGAAGAGTGTAGCAGCACAGTGTCGTTTCCTCAACATCCATGAATACCAATCAAAGGCTCTTCTGAAGGAGGGTGGCTGTAAGACGGAATTTGGTGTTGCTTGCTCCACCATCGAAGAGGTCGAGGGAGCGCTTGGGAAGATTAAAGGAGAAAAGAAAGTGGTGAAGTCACAAATTCTTGCTGGCGGGCGTGGCATGGGTACCTTCGTTGATGGCTTCAAGGGTGGCGTGCATGTGTGTAAGGACGCGGCGGAGGCGCTTGCCTGCGCTCGTCGCATGCTGAACAACACGCTTGTGACGAAGCAGACAGGCCCAAAGGGGCAGAAAGTCAGCAAACTTTATATCACGGAGGCGGTGTCAGGCATTAAGCGCGAATTATACCTGGCTCTTCTTCTTGACCGCAAGACCGCATCGCCTATTTTCATTGGAAGCGCGGAGGGCGGTATGGGTATTGAGGAGCTTGCGCAGAAGCAACCAGAAAAGATCAAGAAGATGCGCATCAATGTTCAGGAGGGTATTAACCATGAAAACTGCCTTGCCTTCGCCCAGGAGCTTGGCTTCACAGGCCGCGCTGCTTCCAATGCCGCGGAGCAAGTGAAGGCACTCTACAACATTGGCAAGTCGAAGGACTGCACGATGTTGGAGATTAACCCTCTCGTAGAGTTGGAGAACGGCGACGTTATGTGCATTGATGCCAAATTGTCGTTTGATGACAATGCAGAGTTTCGCCAACGCGATATCTTTGACCTGGCCGATGCCACGCAGATTGACCCCAAGGAGGTTTTGGCAAAGAAGCATGACCTGAACTACATCGCCCTTGACGGTAATGTTGGCTGCCTTGTGAACGGAGCGGGTCTTGCCATGGCGACGATGGATCTTATTTCCCATGGTGGTGGCAAGCCTGCCAACTTCCTCGATGTCGGTGGCAGTGCAACTAAGGATCAGATCGTCGCCGCTTTCGAGATCATTACCGGTGACCCGGCGGTTCGCAGCATTCTCGTGAACATCTTCGGGGGGATCATGCGCTGCGATGTTATTGCAGAGGGCATTGTCGCTGCGTCCCTCGCGTTGAAAGCAAAGGGCTCCCGCCAGGTGCCAGTCGTTGTGCGGCTGAGTGGAAGCAAGGAAGAGGAGGGCAAGCGTATCTTGAAGGAGAGCGGCCTCCCACTACACCCTGCGCAGAACTTCGAACAGGCAGCAGAATTAGCGTGCAAACTCGCCTCCGGTTCTGCTTAACCCTCTTTAAAAGCCTGAGGTGCTTGTAGGGTGTGTGTGGACACATCTGTTCCCGCGTGCGGAGGAGGCCTATGCACATGTTAATGCGTGAGGAGTGAGGGAGGCAGTGAGTGATTTTGTGTATCACCGGCATCTAATACGTGCGTGCCTTCTCTTGGAGGGTGTTCCAAATAACTGAGCGAAAATACTTTATGTACACATATCCAAGTTTGCATATGTTTATGGCAGGAGGGAGTTGTGGAGGCAATGCTAAGCAGAAAAGGCGGGAGAAACTAAGAAAGGAGGCAAAAGATAAGAGTTTTTTTTTTGAAAATCAGGAAAAAAAGGGCAAAAAGGGAAACGACAACAACGATCCAGCTTACTCGAGTGAAATAAAAGAGGCACTCGTAGGGAAAAAAAAGAAAAAAAAGAATAACACCACCAATTAAACGTTTTCAAGTATTTGCAGTGTGCTGTTTCTTGGTGGATTGCGTGGAGTGAAGTTGACGGGTGAGGAAAGCTTCATTAATGAACGAGGATATTGCGCAGCCATCCTGGCTTTTCTTTGTGTTTTACCAAATGCTGCACATACACACACACTGAAGAAGAGAGGAAAAAAGGAAGTAATAGCTGAATACCAACAATGAAATAATCGTGATAATGGTGAGACCCTGTAAAAGGGAGAAAAAGAAGGAAATAGTAACAAATAATATTTGCAAGGAGTGTGGCCTGTTATGTGGAGGATAAAAAATTTTGCTTTCACTTTTTTTCTTTGTCGTGGCCTTCTAATATTTGCCAAAGGGGGAGGGAAGCGCTTTGGCTTCTCTTTCCCCTTTCGTGAGTGTGAGCGGCTGTGCGCCTATTGAAGGAGCGGGGCTGTTTGTAAGGATCTTTTTGACTCTTCTTTCTTCACCTTTTCTTTTGTTCTGTACTGTTTCTCTACCTTTTTTTTCCCTTGTGGTGTAGCGTGGCAGAACCAATAGTAGAGAAACATTCGGGTCGATATGGCCTAGAGTTTCAGCATGGGTGCGCACGAACCCCGCGTACGTTTTGATATTTGTGTGGCGCCGGATCACCAAAATGTGGCTCGAGGAATGGCCATGAGCCATCGAAGCTCCACGGTGCGCTTCACAGTAGCGCGGTTTGGAAGTGCCATCAGCGCTGCGTGTGGCCTTTCTTCCTTCCATTTTCTTGTCGGTCATTGGATCCAAGTGAGGTATTGCCCTGTCTAGCGTGTGGATGGGTGCAGTACGTTCTGCGGTGTGTTGCTGTGCGTATATTGGGGAGATTGCGCACGTGTCACAGTGGGCACTCGTGAGATCGTCGGCCAGTTCCCGATGTGGTCGCTCAAAAGGCTCTCCCTGGTGATGCATGAACACTGGGCGTGTGCGTGTGGGCTGCAGTGTGTGGTGGCTGTTGGTGTAATTTTAAGGTGTCTATTACTTTATGTTTCATTATTGGTGGTGGCTTGTTATTCAGCCACCTGTCCGCGTGCACATGGCAAGGGCTGAGTCATGGGGATGATGGATCTACTTCCTTCCTGTCTGTCCCTCTGCTTTAGGCCCTTTGCCTTTCCTTTTATTTGTGGTTGTGCGTTCATACACAGTTGAGCCCGTTCTATTTCGTTCATTCCACACAAGCAAACTACAACATTTGGTGTTGTGTCCAAATGTTTTTGGAAGCTGGACCGCATGTTGTGCATAAACGACCGTTTTTTTTTCTTTTTTCTGTTTGCCAAAGAAAAACAAATTTTGTGAGATGGCGTTTGGTGCTTGCACTTCATGGCAGTGGGGCACATGGGTTAGATTTGTTTAGCTACTCTTTTCTTTCCGTATCTTTTCGTATCTTTTATTTATTAATTGCCTTTAGTTGCCTCTTCAGAACTTCTCCCCCCTGGAACGTCACAGTAAGAGAAGCTAAGGAACGCTGCACCGTGCAGGGGTGCTGTTGGAGAAAATTTAGCAAGGGTTTCCTCATTGGGGGAAAAGTAAACAAAACTCAGCAATAATGACAGTAACGTCTATACATGTGATGGTGGCGATATTTGGTCTGGGACTAGTGGTTAAATGGAACCTTCTCATGAATGCTCCTCAAACAGCGGTTGCCGTCATGTGGGTGTTTTTGGCAGGGGTAGTGAAGTTCGCATCGTGGCATGCGCTGACCCTATTCAAATGGCTTTGTGGGGCCGCGGGGAGTGACTTCCAGCGGGTGAATGATGCTGAGGACTCTCGGCCTTTCAGCACCAGTGCACTTCTTGTCTCATTCAACCCTATTTTACTTACATACGCTGTGGGTGTTTCCGAGACTTTTGAGTGGTTTAATTCACATATAGTAAACTTGATTGTCTCAACCTGGATAGTGGCTCTGGAGCAGCAGCTAGAAAAATGGCCTTCGCGCCGAGATACCAAATTTCGTGTAGTGAGTGGAGCTTTATGTTGCTTTTCCCTCTTTTGTGGAATGCTGCACTGGGCCTTCCACGCAACGGTTGCAGAGGACCGGAGCCCTGGTGGATCAGTGGCGCAATATGTGGTTACTGTGTCGAGTGCGAGTGCTGTAATTAGAATCTGGGAATTGTTTATTTACGGCCTCGCACATGTTTGGCATTCGATGAAGGCACCGCATGACTGTGTTGAGGCTAGTAACTTTGACCCAATGGATGAGGCCGGCCTTTGGGTGAGGAGCGCCTGCGCCTTCGCTGCCTTATTCGTGTCGATTGCGTACTGTCCTAAAAGTACTGGGTTCTTGGTGCAGTTTACTGTTATAAGGAGTTTTTGCCATGCTTCTTATTCTGTGCTGCTCTTGCTCCGCCTCCGATGTATTCTTAATTCGGTTGCGGAAGTTGAAGCTACGGCTCTTTGTGTTATTTGCCAGGATCCCCTTGCTCCACCTGAGCGTGGTCGCAGACTGCAATGCGGCCATATATTTCATTCGCTTTGTTTGCGCAGATGGTTAATGCGCCGGTCATGTTGCCCTACATGTCGTCAGCCCCCATTTAAGAGGGGGGAAGGCCCCGATTCGTGTCTTGAGGTGTTTTCCGAGATTATCACTGACACACGCAGTCCTTCCGTGCAGCGGGAAGAGAGAGGCCCGGTGCGGCAGCGGCGACTGGCTCTGCAGGATGTTGGAGTGCAGGCGATATTTACCGACCCGGAGCAGTCTGCGATGCCGACCGGGCCGCTTTTTCCCTTGAGACAGCCCTACTGTCATGCAGTAGACACCGCTTCAGGATTTGTGGCTGCCTATGATGGCGAAGGATCATCTGCGTCAACAATGCTACCGGTTTCAAATGCGCAATTGGGCTCCTCAGCGACAGTGGAGTCGCCCATGCAGTTGGATGTGTTTGCCGACATGCCCATTGAAACAGCTCCAACAATGGCGCGACGCCCTAGGAAGGAAGGAACTGCGAGAGTGCATGCGGGCAGTGAGACAAGTGCCAGCATTGGGCCCCCTACAGAAATCTTAACAGAGTCGACGGCAACCAACGTGGGCAGAGGCGAGGGGACTCGTTTGTGGGCCGTGAAGAAACCCACGAAACCCTCCAAGAGACAGAGAGGTGCGGACTGAGAATGTGCGCCCGCCCTCTATGATCGGACGCGCGAGTCGCTTTACATTTTCGCAGCGTATTTGGGTACACACATATATATATATATCTGCATCTTAACAGAGACGTTGCCGTACCCCTCCCTGTTGCAATGGCTAGAAGGTGCCTTTCAAATGTCTGCTTGAATTCCATACATTTTGCAGCGCCAAGATTCCCCCTCTCTACGGCAACTCCATTGTGGAGTTGTTGTTTGAGGTTCCGACTGATGATACGAATCTTTTCTTGTAGTCGTGGGCAGTTTTCTTCTTCCTTGATTGCACAAGCGTCATTGCACCAATGACACTTCACGGCTTGCCGTACCTGCACATACCTCACACTTTATATTGGATGTGATAATAATAAAATCGTCTACATATATATCCCTTTTTCTCCTTAAAACAGTTCTACTCTTGCCTTACTCGTTGGGTTGTGCAATTGGGTTGGGGGGTCTGTGTGGTGCTGTGCATTCCACTGTCATGCTTCGCCACTCAAAGCAGGAGCAACAAATGTGCCGCAAATTGCCCGGTGTTGATTTGGGCTACGTCTGCCAGCAGCATGAGGGTCGATGTGTTATATGTGACCTGCAGTTCGAGGAAGTGCTGCCTTCAATGCGCGAGGTTCACGTTTGCAGTGATTGTGGTTTTGGCCGCAAAGGGGAGGAGCGCTGTGTGATGTGTAATGCAACCCGGACAACGGAGGTGGCCTACTACTGTCAGTATTGCGTCGCTCTAGAAAAGGACCGAGACGGATGCCCGCGCGTACTTAATCAATCACGACACCAGCGCATAGCCACAGTGCGTGCACGCTAGTGTTGTGTCGTTACCAAGGAAGGACCCCGTTAGTCCTAGGATGTGCGAAGTGTATTCTATTTTGCTCTTCTGCCATCTGTCGTGCTTTGGAAAACTTGCTGTGGCGCTGCTTGCTTTTAAGTTTTATCGAGGCTCGCCAGCTGCGGAGGGGAGAGCTGCGTGTGGTTGTGGCTATGTTATCTTCACTGGGGTTACGCTGACGTAAGGGAACGTAAAGTGATTTGTGGTACTGTGTTCTTTCCCTTGTTTTATGCTTTTCTTTTTGTTATTTCTCCTCCTTTATTTTCCCTCTTGACGCATTTGCATGCGTAAGCTGTTCGCGATGCGGCGCTTTTCGGCAGACTGCTGCCTCGGCCTTTGCTATGCCGCGCGGTGTTTTGCCGTGACGCGTGCTTCCCTCGGGCTTGAGCAGCTGCAGGATGTACCAACGTCGACCAGCCGGCGTCCAACTGGACTACACCGTGGGCCCGGCAAGCGACAGACGAGTGAGCGCGAGGCCGCACAGTACCACTTCGTACGTAAGTGGGAACTGCAGATGCGGGAGGAGTGGGACGAGCTAGAGCCATTCAAGGGCTTACCCAAGCCGAAGCGACAGTTTGGGAACGAAGCGGCTGAGATCATTTGGCCTTACGCGCTGTTACTGGAGCGTGTTGTGAAAGTGCACCCCTTCACCAAGTCAATATATGTGTACTATCCGCAACGACAAAGTACCGCACGTGGAGCATTTGCGGCTGAGGTGGCAAGAGCCTTTGCCCGGGAGTTTCTGATCCCAATTACTTTTCACAACTCACAGGTTTATGTAGAGACGGAGATGTTGTTAGAATACGGTGAGACACCTTGGGTTGTGTTACACTCGCTAGAGAGCGAGCAACAGCCTTGCATTCTTCCCGTAGTCCCATTGGAGGATGTGCCTTTACAAAGTGCTGTGGAGCAGCTTCTTGCCGCCGTTGTGCAGGGGTGTGAAAGAGTCGGTACGTCTGTCTCAGACCCGGTGGCAGCTACCCGCACACTGAACGAAAGGCCACTGCAGAATCAGTATGTGCGCATCGACTATCAGTGGTTTGGAGACACACCAGAGGAGCGTGCCAGCCACTTGGTGCAGTGGGACTTTGAGCCTGAGCAGGTTGAGCCTCGGTTCCGTCACCGCACACGACACGTCTTAAACTGGCTGAATTACGATGGAAACTTGCCAACGCATAGGGCTGTGCACGTGAATGCCACGAGAGAGAAGGCACGACAGAAGACGCCGCGAACAGTGGCAGGACCACGAACCTTCTTTAATTCGGCGGGCTCTCGGGGAAATGCACGTGCGTCCCGCTTCGGTGGACAATCAGCCGTGGGGAGATGAGTCGCTTGTTGGGGTCACATCGTGTGTAGAAGCGGAAACTTTTGTTGACATGGTGGAATAGCGGAGGATTGGTGGTAAAGTATTGTGTGGACTCTATCTTAGCGTGTAGGTTTGTGCCCCCCCTCTTTCTTGGGAGGCTCATTTACTTTACATTGCCCCGGTGTTTAATACTTAATACCATCGTTTTCCTCTTGTTAATATATATATATATATATATATATATATGAGAAATTGGTGCTCCTGATCGCTCGTGATCAACGAATGTTTTTTTTTCTTCCGCGGAAATTTTTGAAAGGAAGCGCCAGTAGCGAGAGGAGGGGAAAATAGTGATCAATGCGACGCAGCAGTAGCTCCAGCCGCAGTGGGCGGGATAGTGTTGACCATGAGCTGCAGGTGGCGGCTGCGGACTACGAACTGCGGATGAAGGCACTGCGCAGTGAGGCCTACCGACAGGCACTGGGCGAAGTCGCCGGTGAGGTGTACCAAACGATTTACGCCAGAACCTACCGCGATGCCTTGGAGAGGTGGCGGAGGGAGTGGGGCATTGCGTCTTAGTGTAGTTCATTATGTGAGGTGGGTGAGGGAAATTGGAAGTGCCGGTGGGCGTGGAGTGTTGCGAACAGACTTGCGACTGTTTGCCTTAGAAATTTTTTGACGATTGAAGGCCACTGTCTGCCGTTGCAAGTTTGAAGTGTTAGTTGTCGCTGTGGGGAGCACTTCTGTCTCTCTCGCTTGGTTGCAGCGTGTCACGGCTGCGGCTTTGGCTCGAGACGCTGGCTCACTGCCTAGTTTGTGTGGAGGACGTTTGTGCCGACAACTAGGAGCTGATCAATCTCAGGTTTTAAGTTGCGCAGACTGCTTTGTTGCCGCCCACATCAATAGCGCCAGGTGTTATGAGGTGGATGGGGAAAGGCGGAATATGTTTGGATGTGATCGGATGTGCCGGAAAGGAGGTAAAATATTATACGTTTTTTTTCCTACAAGTTTCCCCCTTCCCACGAAGCGACGCTGTTGCATTGATGGCTTTACACGCATTAACGCCAGCCTTTGTAATATCTGGCGCGCGTCCAATTTTTATGCTGGGGTTGCCATCCTGCATTGGTCTGCGACACGGACCCTCCGCTTAACTTGTCATTGTGAAGAGTTTTACCTTTGCTGAGCTCCTTTATGGTGCCCTGCCCTTGTTATTTTAATTTTATTGTGTCACTATGTGCACACGGGTGTATGTTCTTTTAGTTTGACCTTTTTTCCCTTTCTAACCTTGAACGTGGTGTGCTTTTCAAGGGATCAATGATGACTGGCCACGAGGTAGATGATTGGCTGTGCCGGGCAGGGGCGTGGTTTCGACAACACAGCGTCGTCCCCGATGGACGTGGTGGCACTGGCGTGTGCTACACGGACCTTATTGATTTTCTGCAGAACAGTACCCCGCCGCCCCCATCGTTATGTGAGGCGTGGGAGAACCGAGTTTGGAACCTGCAAGACGAACCCCTCATTCTGTATTACCTTCGTTGCTTGGCATCTTCGCTTGGGGGCGCTCGGGGATGTGTGGCGATTCCATTTGTGATTAGCGCAGCACCTTTCCTTCCTTTTCCAGACCCACAGCCTGTTGCCTGCACTCGTGGCGTACTGCAGCGACGACCCATACGAGTCATTGCACTTCGCCTAGTTCCCGCAGCAACTGACATTATTCAGATCGGTTGGCATAGCGATCGACCTGAGCCTTCCGCGACCGAGTGGCTTCAGCCTACCTTCTGTAGCCGGACTCATTTTGTGATACAGATGATAGGTTCTGCACAGCACTTTTCGGCATGGGCCTACGGTGATATCGGTATGCAGATGCGTGTAGGGGAAGTGCTATGCGCTGTGTTGCATGAGAGTGAAGTAGGCGACGGGGGCACGGCTTACGTTATTCACAGTGTAGGGTCATGTACTGACACACAAGAGGCTGGGCAACCATTGCCAAACTGTCAAGCACCTGCGGCTGTACCCCTGTCTCCCGCGTCGGTACCTTGTGGGCCGTCTTTTAAGCAGCTTCTCGATGCCTTTGCTCCGGAGATAACGGAACAGAAGCTTTGCAAGTCTTTGCTGTTGCTCGTCGGAGTACACACGGTGTACCGTGCGATTCGTTGCCGCGATCGGCAGCCTCTTCACATGCTTTTGCTTGGATCGCCGCGCTCGGGAAAGTCGGCCCTCCTACGAGCCCTTCTTCAACTGCTGGGTCCATGCGCTACGCTTATCAGCGCGCACGTTGTACGAGGCAGACAGAGGTCTGCGACACTCTCACAGTTGATCACAGCGGCGTGTCCCCGCGTTCAGCAGCAACTCCTCGTGGGTGGTGCTGTTTCCACAGTTGATTCACTTCTAATCGATGAGTTGGTTGCCAGTAGCGGTAGTACCTGCACTAACCAAGTAGAGGGTCTTTTAAATGGCCTATGCGCAATTAACGGCAATATCTGTGCTGGTAGCGGCGCCACTAATGCGTACGGCGACCTTAGTGGTAGCGTGCTGCGCACACAAGCGCAGATTACTGTTGCTGCGAGTGACGACCACCTTGGCATGGCAGGCATCGTACCGCGGTTCTCTATTGTGGCGCGCACCACAGCTAATCTTTCACTACGGAGCGCAGCGTTAATAAGTGGTGGTGTCATCGCCGCTTCCGTTGCTCGCTCAGAGTCCTCGTCAGTGACACGATTGCGCTCCACTTCGTTGAGCAGTGGTGTCAGTGGGTGTGCCAGTTTCCCTAGACCTGCTGAAAGTTCAACGTTGCATGCAGTTGTGATGAGCGCACCGTCGTCAGCTGTCTTGGAGGCTGCTATTCCCGTTGATGCCTTCACACAATTTTACCTGAGGCGACTGCTGGACTACCATGGGAGTAGAACTACCGATGGCATAACGGTGCTTGCGACGCAGTTGGCGGTGCTCTGGGAACTCAATATTGCGCGGCTGACACTGGATTTTAGTTGCAGTGCTGCATCAAGGCAGAGCGATTGTGATTATTCTTCATGTGCCACTCCCTGGAGTGAATCTCTTGCGGAGGATGTTTGGCTGTGTTACAACACCACTTGTTGGCAGTGGATACGGCCAGGATGGCAATTCCCTCTTGCCAGTCGGCTCGCACGTTAGGTATCGAGGCCGCGCAAGTTCATCAGAAAGCCTTATTTACGGAGAAGCGGCGTACGCCTCGACCCCGCGGCCGCCTGGCGGGAGGGCGAAGCGACGGAGGGGTGGCAAAAAGGGTTCGTGCCTCGCGTTACTGCGGCGCATGTCAGTGGAGCAACGGGCTCGGGGTGGAACAGCTGTGCAAGAGGAGGTGGCGAGACGGTTCTTTGACCATCTGGGAGGGGAGGACCAGGCGGGGCTTTCATTTGTAGCGGTGATGGATCACCTCTTAGACGCAGGACTCGTAATAAGGCGACACAATGCCTATTCTGTTGTTGGTGAGGCGTAGCTTCGCGTCTGTCCGTGTGTTATAACTTTTTTTATCTTTGGCTATTTGGCCGATCGCTTGTTTCATTGCCTTATCACCACTGCCACTGCTAGCGGCACCCATCTTTGTTTGACGTTTACATCTGATCGAACTTTCTTATCGTTGGTACGCTCATACGTTTACATCGCTGTTATTATTATTATTATTATTTTCTCCGCTTACATCATTTTGTTATTTACAGAGGTAATGCTTTCTTTTTGTCCATGGACCGGTTCTGTGTTTCTGGCTCGTCCTATATTATTATCACTATTGTTATTTATTTTTGTTTGATGTTGGCTTTGTTATTATACAGCAATTTCTTGTTTCTTTTTTACAAAGAAAAAACGTGAGGGATTGGTTGCTCGTAATGCGTATGCTGCTTTCTTGTGCCTTAAAGGTTTCGTTGCTTTCTTTGCACCTGCTTTGGTTATCACCTTTTACCTTTTAAGTTACATATAAATATATGGAACTTGCTCTGTCGAAGATGAGTTTTAATGGATATGGCAGGGAAGTGCTGGATTCCTCAAGGGGTGCTGATGGGGAGGGGGAAAAGGCACCTTTGTTTTTCAGTGGCTCGCACTCCGAGGACTCTGCACAGCAGAAGCTGGCTCATAAGGCAGTACTGACTTTCAAGAACATTACGTACTCCGTTGAGGACGGGAGTGGCGAGACGAAGCAGATCCTGCGCGGCATCTCCGGCTACGTAAGGGCCGGCGAGCTGCTGGCCATACTCGGGCCCTCTGGTGCGGGTAAGTCGACACTTCTTGACATTATGGCGCGCAATCAGCGAGGAGCTACCGCGGGTGGAGAGGTACTTCTGCAGGGGAGATTTGTCACGCTGGGCGCCTTTCGGCGTATAATAGGTTACGTGCAGCAGGAAGACCTGCTTTGGCCTTATCTGACCGTTAATGAGAGCGTGTCGTACGCTGCATACCTCCGGAACCCGGAGTGTCTTTCACGACGTAGTCTGAAGGCTCGCATGGAGCGCGTTATTCGCCTTTTGGACATTCACACCGTGCGAGATTCCACGATTGGGTCTGAATTAGTTCGTGGGATTAGCGGAGGTGAGAAAAAGCGATGTTCCATTGCCACCGAGTTAGTCGCTCGACCATCGCTTTTGTTCCTCGACGAGCCTACAACCGGACTCGACACATTCACTGCTTTGCATATTCTGGCCGTTCTGAGGGAAGTCGCAGCGGAAGGCGTTGCTGTTGTGTTTTCCATTCACCAGCCGCGCCGGAGCATATTTCAGATGTTTGACAAGCTACTCCTCCTCAACAGTCACGGCGAGCAGGCGTACTTTGGGCCAGCGAGTGGAGCCGTTCCGTTTCTTGCGAGTATCGGAATTACACCGTCACAACCGGACAATCCTGCAGACATCCTATTGGATGCCGTGAGTGATTCACCGTGCCAAGGGCTCAGCCTAAATGCCGGCGTACAGGGTTGCACCAGCGCTACGCCATGAGGGCGCCGTCGCCTCCGCGTTTCGCTCCTCGTTGCTGGTGGCAGTGGAGAATGAAATTGCCGCCATCAACCGTATATGCGGTGAGCTTTGCGCTGATCTGCCGCAGATGGATGAATCGCCCTACTTTTGCAGTTTGACTACGCAGATTCGTGTTGTAGCGTGGCGCGCTGTGCTCAACAAAATTCGGGACCCAGTCTCTACCCTGGCCCACCCGCTGGCTTCCATATTCTTTGGTTTAGTGGTTGGTTCTGTTTACTTTAATGTAGGCAATGATCAGCGGTCTATTCGAAATCGTATGGGGGCTCTGTTCTTTGTAACAATGAACACATCTTTTTCTTGCCTGTGCATTCTTAACATGCTCATTGGGGAGCGGGCCGTCTTTACACGGGAACACCGTGCTGGGTTCTACTGTGTATTTGCATATTTTGTCGGAAAGATAATTCAGGATGTGCCCATAACCCTCATCATGAACTTCGTGTTCGATACCATCGTATATGTATCAGTTGGTCTGCACCCCGATATCGAGAGATATCTCCTTTTCTGTGCCCTGTGCACTCTTGTTCTATTGAACAGCTACTTCCTTTGCTTGTTTGTGTCGTGCGTATCGAAGAACATACACGTTGCGAACGTTCTAGCGCCAATGTGGTTTGTTTTGTATTTGTTGCCCTCAGGAGGTATTTTGATGAGTGTCGAAACTTACCTTTTTTTTGGAGCTGGCTTAAATACGTCTCATTTGTGCGCTACGGCCTCTCTGGGCTGGTGGTGAACGAGTTTGATGGTCTGCAGTTTGTGTGTCAGCCGAAGCTGCCATTTTGCTTCAAGGATGGTGCGACGTACGCGCGGTCGCAGGGATACTTCCCTGAGCGCTTCGATACGTATGTATCAGCTTGTGCGGTGAGCGTCGTGGTGTATATGATATTGTCATTCCTTGCCCTGTTGTTGCGGTCGTGGTATATTTAGTAGCGTTTATCGAGTCTTTTCTTTATTATTGTTATTACTATCATTATTGGTATATATTTTTTACCTTTCTATTTTTGTTCATTTGCGTGCTCGTTCACTCGCTTTCTACTTTCGTTGTGCGGTGGCCGACGTGGAGGGGAGGCTTTGGTTGCGTGGGCACGGGATCTTTGCGAATGTCGTCTCTTGTTAAACCCGGCTGCGTTCCAACTTGTGCCCATGTGCGGGTGTAAGTGCGGCGAAACGGTTTCATATTGTGCCGCCTTCCTTTTTTTTTTTTCGTTTTTCCATTTGTTTCAGTTCCGGGTGGACGCCCGTAATAACTTTACTTAGCCCCTCTCCGTTCTCCTTATGTGTCGCCTGCGAGGTATGTAATCCTTTTTTTCTTTTCTAAAAAAAAATATATCTTCACTTCACGTAATTCTTTTTACTTCTCAGAACTCAACATATTTACTCATCGGTGGCAAATGTTGTGCGAACCTGATGGCCGTGAGAAGCGCCGGCGAGCGCTCGGTGTTGACTGTGCTAGCCGTCTTGTGTGGCGCCAATGGGAGCCCGGGTGCGAATATACGCAAAGGCTGCGGGTGCGCAATGTAGACAATAAAAGCCAAACAATAGAGTACCAACTTCCACTGCGGAAATCTATCTTTTACATGGATTTCCCGGAGCCGGTGACGCTTAGCAGTGGGATGTCCGTGGATATTAAAATAACCTTCTGTCCTGAAGATTTTGTCGATGTTAGCGATGTGATTGGCGTGACGGTGGTTGGCCGTGGTGGGTTCACGGTCTATTTGGAGGGTAAAATTCCGGCACCTGAGTTGTGTGTGCCGTCACATTACGATTTTGGTTATGTCGCTGTGGCGTGTACAGCAAAACGTTCAGTTTCCATCAAGAACGTTGGAAACACCGGTGCGTCATACGAGTGGGACGTGCCGGCGCCTTTTAGCATCACACCCACGCGCGGGGTGCTTAACGAGGCTGAGGCATTGGATTTAACACTTTCGTTCTCGCCGCCGGATGCTTGCGTTTTGGTTGCGCAGGCAGTGTGCAAAATGATCGGTAGTGGATCAGTCCTTGCGGTCATGAAGCTGTCGGGTGTCGGTAAGTATCCCTTTATTCGTTTAGTGACTGCATCCGACACGGCCTCTTACTCTGCTGCTACGGAGTGTAATCCCGTTGAGACAAGTAACATGACGCCGGCCAGGAGTCGCGACACGGTCTTCATGGATTTTGGTGATGTATACACCGGGAATGTGCACACCAGAGAATTTACCATTGAAAACCCCTCAGCAGTTGATGCCACCTTCACCTGTGATATGAAGGGAGATGACGCCATGCGCTCTTTTGCTGTTACACCGAAGTCTGGGACTATTCAGCGAGGTAAAACACAGAAGTTTAAAGTATCCTTCACACCATCAGTGCCGGGAGCGGCTCATTTGGCTGAGTTGCGCGTGGCGGCTCAGATGGGCAATACAGTTACTGTTCTCATGCGCGGGCTCGCAATCTTCTCGGATGTGCAGGCTTCAGTAGCCTCCATAAACTTTGGCGACGTGCGCATGGATAAAAATGGAGTGGCACCCGATCAAAAGCAATCGTTGCAACGTTCTTTTTACATAAAAAACCTGTCAGAGGTGGCTGTGAGTTTCTACACCATCGATACCTCTCCGGGTGCGGCGTTCGTCGTGAGACCAACGACGGGTGAGATTGCAGCTAAGAGTAGTGTGAGGATGTGGGTGGAGTTCTGCCCTACACACCCAATAAACTACCTGCGGCGGCTACACGTCCTCCTGAACCTTGCGGGGGCGTACTGTTTATTGATTTGTTTGGTTCAGCCTACAACAGCAGCATTCGGCCGATGCCCTTTGGGCTTAAGGAGGTGGATGAGTTCTTCTGGCGTCACGAAGTTGGACTCGGGGCAACGGAGCCACGAGATGTGCTCCTTTTGTCCAAAATGACACCGGGGAAGGAGACTTCCGGCGCATTGCAGCGTTTGCTTTCCAGCATTAAAATGGACGCACAGAGGGGCATTCACAGTGATCCAGTGTCGTGCATAAACAGCTGTAGGAGTATTCGGAAAGCGTCCAGGGGAAAGCTTAGCTTTTCACAGTTTAGCTCACCGCCCTCCGCAAGTTCGCCCTTTACACTAAGCACTAACACATTGCTTTTTTCTGTTGAATCGCAAGACAGCACCCAGTACATCAAGGTGTTCAATAACAGCAACACAGCGGCGACAGCGTACTGGTGCGTTCCACAAGGGTCTGGTTTTACTGTAACGCCCATGCAAGAAGACATACGCCCATGTTCACACTACACGTTTGCTGTCACACGGGCGCTGGATTCGAGTACTTTACTTCGTGATCACTACCTCGAGTGCTATGTTAACTACAAGCAGATGTGTTGCTTCCGTTTTGTCGAGGAGGGAGGCTTCATCCCGCCCCAGTGCTTCACTGTGTACTGCCATCAGGCCCTCCAATGTGGTGCTGCTGAGGCTGGCAGCATTGCCCCACGCATTCGGGCCCCATCGCGCGCTATCTTTCCCAAGTGTTTGGTTGGCCGCACCGCACACACCATTGTTGAAATTGAAAATGCAAGGAGCATGGTTGTTTCCTTTGCGGCTTCATTGAGCGTAATCAGCATGGAGTTGGGTGCTGGAGACTCTGCGAATTCAATTATAGAGCAGCCTCCTTCGCAGCCAGTACTTCTCTGTAGCCCGATGAGTGGTATGATTCCAGCAGGCGGCCGCGTCCCGCTCCTTCTCACATTTTGCGCGAAGGACGTCACGCATATGCGGGGAGAGTTAGTTCTTAGGCTGAACAGCAGCCCGAAGGATGATGTGCGTGTGCTGCTTCTTGGTGAAGGTTTCAAGCCCGAGTTGGTTATTGAGGACAGCTCCATGGTTATCCTGCGCCCTACATGCGTAACGGGCACTGCACGAAGATCACTAAACGTTACGAATCCAACTTCTATATCAATTGCTTTTGAAGTGACACCTTCGCCGCCACTTCAGGGGGTGGTGTCTGTGGAGCCTTCGACAGGAGTGCTACAGGCGGGAATGAGAATCGAATTGACGGTTGTGTTCAGCCCCCAGGAACCTGAGCTCTATGAGGGGCACTTGAACTTTCTTATTTCAGCTTACGATGACGCAAAAGTGATCTCCACTATGCGCAGGGGAGCCAGTGCCTCAGCAGAACGGGGAAAGACTTTTAACAATGTTGATTACAACAGCACAGTAAAGTCATTGGATTTAGCAGGTGAGTGTGGCGCCACATCAATCCCATGCATGGGTGAGGGCTGTCAATCTGTGGTTGAGGTTGAGCCTGCGGTTATTGAGCATGAGGGTCCGGCTGCGCAGGAAAAGACATATGAGTGGACAATTTATAACAGTAGCGTGTGTGAGGTGTGTTACGAGGTGCGATGGCTTACTCAGACGAGAGGAACTAACTGGGAAGAGACTACTGCTCCTATGGTTTGTCTCAGTCACAACAAGTCGGGAGCACTGGCGGCCCGTTCGCACACTGTGGTGCTTGTCACGTTACGACCGCCTGCCGGCGTCACCGATTGCATTTTGTATACCCTGGTCGGTGGGAAAGGGGTTGATTTGGGTGCCATCCCCCTTCCAACGAGTCTCAACGAGGTGCGGCAACATCCACACTGTGAGGTACACCTAAAGGGCACTCGTCCGGCTGTTCAAATAACTGATGTACGTTCACTGCAGCAACACCGCTCACAACTATGGTGCCAGTTAGCCATCAACAATGTCAACGCTGTGCTTGCCGCCCCTGTACAGCCTGTTGACGTAGAGAAGGACTCTTTTGCCTTCCCCCAATATGTGCAAGGGCTTGAGCCCATTTACATGGATGTTGGCGTAGGAACTATGGACAACTGCGAAAAGGAGATAATGATTTGCTTTGAAAATGCTGGCTCGTGTCCTGCCCCATTTCGGTTTTGGTACCCAACTGATCACGAGGGCGGCAGTGAAACCTGGTTCATTGATGATGAAGAGTTGGAGGATGTCCAGCAGATTCTTTCCAATCACCTGCTGGACATCTCCCCGCGTGAGGGGACCATTCCTGTAAACTCTCATACGATCATTACCATTACGTATCGCCACACCTGTGTTGGGACGCACTGCCTACCTGTGTTGCTCCGACTGGACAAGGGGAAGAAGGTGCTGCTGGTGCTCGAGGGGCGCACAACAGTAGTTGGCAGCAGTCTTCTCGCATTCCACCATCCTCCGGTTTACTATCTCCACCCTGTCGCCCTTGGTGATGTCGAGCCCCCAATGCAGAGCTCATCAATTGAGAATACGTCGCCGCAACCCGTATCATACGTTGTACAGGAAGAGCTTCTACAGCAGGTGACGGCAAGGAACTGTGGCGTTCCTGTGTTTCAGTGCATGAACCCGAGGGGTGTTATTCCTCCAGGTGAATCGGTCCAGCTGCACTGGTGCTTCCGCCCGCTTGAAGCACGCAGCTACACCATTGATGTCGGGCTAAACATTGTGGATGGTGAGAACTACAGATTGCGATTTTGTGGGGTCGGTTATCACCCCAAGAAGACACTTCTGGGTGATGTATGCGCTATGATAAATGACGCATTTTTGCCTATTCCGGTTTTGCCCTCACTTCCACTTCCTGCCAAACTTTATCCAGTCGCTCTTTCAATTGATGTGATGCGGTTAGGAGCAGCTCCATGCTTTTCATTGCACCGTCGAATATGCTATGTTGAAAACAGGCACCAATCGCTTACGTATAGTTTTGCGTGGAGCACGGCTCTGTCGCCGGGAAGTTCAACAGTTGAGGTGACCCCAAGTAGCGGTGTAATTGGACCTGGTCAGCGTGTGCGGTGTCTCATTGCCCTGGTGTGTGGTAGATTGAGCCAGGTTATCGAAGCTCCCATATTTTGCCACGTGTACGGTGAGACTTCGCCGGCTTCCAAGGGGTCCAACTGGGTGCATATGGAGACGGCTGCGGTTTCCGAAGAGGACTTCGATCCTCTGCTAGATGAAAAGCCCAACAGCGGCAGATCGTTCGAGCGAACCACGTGCACGAAGCGACGGACGGCTTGCCTCAGTAGAAAGCGACTTCCCTTGGCCGAAGTTCCACTGGAATATCAGAGCGTGCGTGCACTATCCGCAGCAGCGGCGCCGGTTTTGGGAAGTGACTTGGCAAGCCACGACATGGCTGCGTCACAAGTACGAAAGCAGGCCGATCCCGTGATGGCCCACTCGCTAGAGGTACTTGTACAGGCAAGAGTGATGACCATCGACCAGTATCGATGTCTCTATGGAGAGCGTGCTGTCCGTCAGCTCTACTTCCCCTCACTAATCAGAAGTTACGCGAAACGTAGAAATGCGGCCGAAGCACAGAGCTCACCGGCGGGTGATGCTGTCGCCTGCTCCGCGAACCGCATAGAGGTTGTGCGTAGGGTGTTTGACAAGCTCATACGAGAAGTCATCGCACGTCCGCAAGTTAGCGGTGCGTTCACAGAGGTGTTTAAGGGAGAAACACCATGCTATAAAGATCTGGTGCCTCAGCTACGAAATTCAGCCAATAAGAATGTCCTACACACACACGACAGTCGAAAGGCGCAAGTGGGTCACACTTTACAGGGATTGACAGCCGACAGTGCGGCGGCTGTGGATACCACTGAAGCACCGGCGCAGTTGGATGCCACGAAGGCCGCCATCTCCGCACCTTCGGTCCGGCGACTACCTTCACGTGGTGGCCCGCTGTTTAACGTGGTGGAAAAGCTTCTCAGCGATTTGGCGCTCCAAGCCACACACAATGTTGTGCAGGACACGCTGTTGGTAACCCCGAGTGGTGGGAAATAAGTGCTTGATTATTGTGTGTGTGGGGCTACGTTTTTTTTTTTTTTCTGCAAGTGCCCTTGCGTCTCTCTCTCTCTCCTCGCAATGTAAATTTGATAGGGATAGAGGGATATAAAAACGAATAAGAAGGGAGAAATATGAAACACGATGAGTCATTCGGAACCACCTTCTGTTGACATGGCTGCGAGAAAGCGTTTGTTTAGATTAAAATATCGAAGTTTAAGCCGGGACCCTCGCATTACTTATCTTATTCCCGGCATTTCCAATGTAGTAATTGCTTTGTTTTCCCCTTGACTTTCGAGGGGCCATGGCTTTCAAGTAGTTTCTCATATATCTCCTATGTGTGTATTCACGTACGTTTCATTCATTTCGTTTTTCCCACATGGCTTCTCAAGTCCAGGAAAGCAACGATGGTCTTCCAGAAGAAGAAGGCGGAGGTGACGGTGCGCACCTCGCAGTTTAAGGTGAACAAGCTGCTCAACCGCAAACAGTTTGTTGTGGAGGTGAGTCACCCCGGATGGTGTGGCACTGTCCCTGCGAAGCTCATCCGTAGCCGTCTGGCGTCGCTCTACAAAGTCGCCGACGAGAACCAGATTTCCGTCTTTGGCTTCAAGACGAAGTTCGGTGGCGGCAAAACGACCGGCTTCGGCCTCATTTACGACGACCTCGCCGCGTTGAAGCGCATTGAGCCGAACTACCGTAAGGCTCGCCAGGGCATGGGGAAGAAGAAGCTACCGGCCCGTAAGTCCGTGAAGGAGCGCCGCAACCGTAACAAGAAGATCCGCGGTAAGGCAAAGGGGAAGATGCAGACGAAGAAGAAGTAAGCTTTGACCTGAAGACCGGGCCATTGTCTTTGTTCCACTGGATACGCTGTGCGTTATTTTCGTTTTTCACTTTTAATTTGATTTGCATTATTTCTTTTCTTCATGCACACCGCGTGATGAAGGGGCGATTCTTATCCTCTTGCCCCGACGTGGCGCGAGCCATGTGCCGTTTTTTTTCTTTTCCTCTCAAATATGTCGGAATGCTTTTCTTTTACTTCTTTTCTTCCCCGTGTTCTCACTGTCTTTGTTCGCTCCTTTTTTTTCTCCATTTTGTTCGCCGAAATGTCAAAGGGACAGGAGGAAAGCAACGATGGTCTTCCAGAAGAAGAAGGCGGAGGTGACGGTGCGCACCTCGCAGTTTAAGGTGAACAAGCTGCTCAACCGCAAACAGTTTGTTGTGGAGGTGAGTCACCCCGGATGGTGTGGCACTGTCCCTGCGAAGCTCATCCGTAGCCGTCTGGCGTCGCTCTACAAAGTCGCCGACGAGAACCAGATTTCCGTCTTTGGCTTCAAGACGAAGTTCGGTGGCGGCAAAACGACCGGCTTCGGCCTCATTTACGACGACCTCGCCGCGTTGAAGCGCATTGAGCCGAACTACCGTAAGGCTCGCCAGGGCATGGGGAAGAAGAAGCTACCGGCCCGTAAGTCCGTGAAGGAGCGCCGCAACCGTAACAAGAAGATCCGCGGTAAGGCAAAGGGGAAGATGCAGACGAAGAAGAAGTAAGCTTTGACCTGAAGACCGGGCCATTATGCAATCATGTAGGAATCCACCTTCCCTGTTCCATTGATTTTTTACTTTTAAAACCGGCTTATTTACCGTAACGTCTTCCACCTTAGCATCGGTGGAGTGAATGAAGCGAGCTCATTAAAAACAATGCCTATTCTTCTCGAGACTAATAGGGTAATTTAAAGTTTTTTTTTCTGCAGCCACGGTGCACCACGGTAATGGTAACTTCTATTTTTTTCTTTTCTTTTATTTCTTCCTTTATCTGCCATCGGTCTCTGGGGTGAAACGCCTTCCGCCGTTCCTGACGGACCCGGGGACCTTTGCGGGCTTGTGTGTAACTGTTAGAGGTGCCTCCTGCTGGACATTTCCGAACGCACCGGGCTCGCAGGTGGCTGGAAAGCAGGTTTCAGCACCTGCCGGCTTGTTGGTTCCGGCACATTGTGGTGTCACAACGGCGCCTGGGGGCCTGCGTAATTGCTAGGCGAGCAGGGATATCGGTTTTTTTTTTTTTTTGCACTGGAAGGGAGGAATTTGAGCGGATTACATGAAACCAATCGAGAGCGTAACCTTCGAATGGACCCGCGCAGATACGTCACTTGTTTTAAATGGCCCGCAGGTATTTCATTCTGGCAAGGTGGGACCGTACCGGCCGGTGTTTGGCAGCCTGGAGATGCCTCCCGGCGAAGGGAAGTTTTTTTATGAGGTTAGAACAAATGACGTGGCGTGCAAGCTCGGAGTCTGCGTCGACGACGCGTTTCCCGCAGATGTGGATCTGCAGCAGGTTGAGCTTGGCACAATTTCTGCCACTGGCGCCCCAGCCTCCCGGCCGACTGCTGCCAGTTATTGTCTGTTCAACTGCCTAACGTGTGTTGTAGAGATGGACAATGTGGAGGTTAAGAGACTATGGCGCTCATTTATTCCTGTTTCGGGTGCAACACTTGGTTTTCTCGTCGACACCGATGAGGGTACCGTGCAGCTGTACGCTAACGGCGCGTATCAGGGCGCTATCATCGACGCCGCTAGTGGCTTCAAGGGGAAGAAGCTTCGTCCATTTGCGGCGCTGGCGGGAATCCATCCTTGCAGCGTGGTGAGCGGAGGACACAGGAGCAGCATTTCTGTTGTCCCGCCACGCGTGATTGCTAGGAAAGCTGTCAATAGCCTTTCCCGCAGTGATGGCAGCGCAGTCACCGGGTGTGTTTTACGATGCGAGGAAGGAAAAAAAATTGCAAACAGGAATAACAATATTATCGTTAGCATCATTAGGAATCAAACATGTATCGAACAATTAAAAAAATGTAAACAGTACGGATAGGTGGAGAGGCCAGCATAGGGGCAATCCCACGATCGTCCCGTAACCTATCGTCTTGGCCAGAGGTGGACGATGCTCTATCGGTATTCCCTCTCTCTTTCCTCCATATTTATTACGTACCTGAGTTATGATTGTTGCTATTAGTGTACGAATCGTGTCTTTCGCCATTCTACTAGTTTGTATGTATATGATATATATTTCCACTGTTTATCATTATTGTTTTCTACTTCATGCCCTCGCAGATGCATGTTTATTTATGTGCTGAACGTTTGTGTGGTGATGGACCGCTGACTCTTGCTGCTTTACTTTACCAAAACAAGGTTCCCATGTAATGGGCAATGTTTTTTTTTATTTTTTATTTACCGCCTATTGTTGTAGTAGCGGTGGTGGCAGCTGTTGTGCTTGCCGTGGCAAAGGTGAATTGCCACTATACAATGATCGAGTGCACCGTCTTTATTCCGCGTGCGGCTTGCCGTGCATTCGCCTCGATTTTCTCCACTACCCACCGTTTCTCCATTGCTTTTGTGCTCCATTTACCGCGACCCAATGTGTAGAAGTGTGTCAGCATTATCCAATGGCCACAGTTGAAGAGGACTTTGTGCCAACGGAGGACGTTGTGCCTACGGAGTCGTGCCAACGGAGGACGCAAAGCCGTTCACCCGTTGCGGACTGTGCAGTGAGAGGGTTGAAGGGGACATCGAAGAGCATATTCGCACAGATCACCCCGTACTACTCTCGTGGTGTGATGAGATTTTAACGAAGGAACGCAACGAGGTACTGCAAACCTGTGCCTCTCCCGAGCAGTTAGACGCGCTTGGTATGGTTGCATTGGAAAGTGCAGCGATGTGCGACAAGGGCCGAGAGGCCTTTTCCGTTATAGGCCGGGCGCTCAGACAGTTGAACCACATCACACGATCCTTTTTCCGCACTTCGTCTGTTTTCCTGTTCGGAAGTTGTGTTTCGTGTGGCTGTTGGGATGGTGTTGGGGACGCTGACTTCACTCTGTTAGATTGGGGTGATATAAGGGAGAACCGTATGAAGCCCAGGAGAGAGAAACTCAGACTTCAAAGTCTCGCTCGGATCCTGCGCGCTGCAGGTTTTCTTTTCGATGAGTTGGAGTTACTTTTGCGAACTCGTGTGCCGGTTTTGCGACGCATTCAGGGTTCACATGCGCCAATTCCAACTGCCAAGGACAGTGACTACAATATTACGTGCTCAGTGGAGGAGGGTGTGGGAGAGACCGATGTGATGAATCGGTTTGGCCATGATCCAGGGGATTTCCATATAAAGATGGTACCTGAAAATAAGCTAATGGTAAGTTTTAAAAGCAGCGTGAGTGCGGTTAAGTTCTTCTGTGGAAAGGTGGATTTTATTTACGAGAAGGCTTGGGGTCCTGGCCCTCAGCTGCCCGAGATATTTTCCCTTGACTTCGACTTGAGCTGCAGAGCTGCAGGTGTACGTAACAGCTGGTTTCTGCGCCGCTATTTTTCGCAGAGTCCAGAGGTGCGCGCCGGCTATGTCTTCCTGAAGAACTGGAGCAAAAGATGCGGAATCAACAATGCGAAGCGTGGTTACCTGACTTCCTACGCAGTGTCGATTCTTTGGGTATACTTCCTGCTCAGGCATGATGTGGTTCGATACGTCGATCCTACCGGGTTAGATCTGGCTGAGGCGACACGTTTATGGGACGTCCCCTACATGCCCCTCCTGAGAAATGATGGGGATGGGGGTGAACGCCCCAGTGTTGTGTCACAGTCGCCTGAATTTGCACCACTGCGGCGATCCCTTGGGAGCCTGATATCTCTTTTTTTTCTGTTTTACCTAAGTTTCCCGTGGGATACGTATGTTGTCACGCTGCGACACCCTGGCGATACCGACTTGATAACGCGTGAGTCCCTTGGGTGGATTGAGGCAAATGAGGTTTTGGGGAAGCCATTGCGTGATTGTGTGTGGTACAGAATTTGTATTGAGGATCCGTACGAGGACGATTTTAACCTCGGGCGACATCTTTCACCGGAGAAGACAAAGTTTCTGCAGGCTCAGTTTGTCCGTGCGGCGTGGGCAGTTTCGATTGGGCATCCACAACGTCTGCTGGTAGATGAGTTGCGGATGGCGAGGGACTCAGTCGTCTCGTGTGTGTGTCGTGCGGTGATGGAGGGGAGGCTCAGTGGGATGCCAACCACAGCGGCGTCTGAGCTGCGGGAGCTGTTAGTAGAGGTTGTTGGGAAGGATACGATGGCGTTGTATGAGTTGTTGAACGGATGGGCCGTACTGTGTGACGCAGCTGAGAGTGCTTCAAAGCATGTTAGCGAGTCGAAATGTGGCCAAGGTGTTCGTGGGGAGGACGTGGAGGATAACGATTTCAGTTCCGGTAGTGGTGCTGATGACGGAGAAGAGTCTGCTTTGCAATCGCCTCACTCTATGCTCCGTCGCACCGACACGGCGCTGTCTGAGGCGGGCTGTATAGGCATTCCCGTGGCATGTGTCCCTGACTGCGTAGTTGACGCGTATTTCGTGGGATATGGGAGGGTGTTTGGCAGCGCTGAGGCGCTTGATGTATTTGAGCAGCATGTCCAGGCCGTAAGGAGCGCTATGAAGGCCGTGTGTAGTCGGCGCGAAGAGGTGGTTGATGCCGTGGCGGATTTAATTCCGACGGCGATCCGGAATGACACGCTGCTGAACCAACTTTTGGTGACTCCTCCTGGGAGCGTGGGTGATGCGGTGCAGTTGCTGGTGCCCGTAGAGCATGTCTCCGACGAGAGTGGGAGAGTTATAAGGAAGGTAACTTATCGTAGGGCAGACAATGGTAGAAAGGGCCGCTCTGGTGGGCGCGCGGGGCGTGTGCACCGGGGTGATGCAGTGAATCAAGGGGTGTGTAGCGGTTGTGGCAAAAAGGATAATATTTTGTGGTTAACTGATGATAAATCCATTGACAGTGGTGTGTACTGTAATAGCTGTTGGAAGTCTTATGAAGATGATGCATAAAGTATCGAAGCCTGCATTATTTTTTTTTTGTGACTGAATACGTACGAAACTGTTAACCGTCTTTTTATTCCATGTTCAGATGGAAGGTTGTGGCGTCGAATACGGGCCTGCCTATTTCATCATATCTTCTTTTTGTAGTTGCGTTTACATATTTTGTAAGCTTCGCATAACCCTTAAGTGTTCAAATGGCATGACGGAAGTGATTGTGGATGCAGGTTTCAGTACACTGTTGGTGTGTAGGTGATGTTATTGTGCAACAGTTTCTATCACTTTGAGAAGAAATTTAGCCATTTTAAACTAAAAAAACTTATAACACAATAATTCTGCCTTTATTTCTCTTGAATACGGGGGCTTTTGAACCCCAGTTTTATAAGGAAGAGGCTACCAGCCAGCTTGTAATTAGACTTGCGCGTGGGTGGCGGGCATTTATTTAGTGTAAAATTTACTGATTTGTTTGTGTGCGTGGGAGCACTGCATTACCGGGGTGTTAATTGTAACTATCCTACACTGCTTGTCTTGTCTGCTATATATATATATATATGGTTAATTATACATTATTTATTATATGTACACACACATATTTAATTATTGTTATTGTTATTATTATTTACCCGAAGACAAAGAAAATTATGATTGGAAGACTTGCTATCTGTGTAAAAGAGTAATGGACCTGTGTCTTCACGAGGTTACTTTCACTCTGCAGGCGAATTACGGACTGCGGAGACGTGTGTTCGGGCCCAGCAAATGGGTCAAGACCGAAGGAGAAACACGGAGAAACATAACTTCAGTGTTGATAGTGGCAAGGAGGGAATCTCGTTGTTAAGGAGGATTCTGTGCTTCATTGAGGTATCTCAACGATGTATGTAGGGAAGGAGATTTGCTCTCTGCCAGCAGATTGAGTGTGTAGCGTGGTGGCACCCCGTGGGGTTAATTCCGGCTGTCGTTTTGCTTTTTCCTCTTTGAGTAGGGTCTTACTATTACTTAAGCTCTTTCCTGTCTCCCGTGTCTCCGTGATGTCTCCTGCTTGCCTTTCAGTTACTCTGCACCGCGCGCCGCCCTGCGGGTTTATAAGGAAAATGTGGGCTGACTTTCCGGCGCTGCTTGCATAGTTACCAGTGCTGGCAGGTGTCTAGTGCATCAGCCCTAGATTGACTTAGCTTATTCCCTCCCACCTCTCTTCGTACCGGCTCCCCATATGTGCGCTTTTGCTCCATTATCCATTACAAACGCTAACTACGCGGTGTCTTTTCCCCCTGTATGAGGGCTCGTGCCAAGGTGAGACTGACACCACCAATGTAGCGTGAGATAAAGCGATATGCAGCTGCCGAAGAAGAACCGATGACTTCGGGAGGTGGCCTCCGGCTGCATTGGTTCTTCCTTTCCCCCCTCCTCATGTTTAGAAGCGGTGCTTCTGGGCGTTAAATACCCACAGGTGGGGTTCACTACCGTGTTCATGGTCTTTGGCGCAAGTGAGCAACGCAAGATGTTTGCCGGAGCGGATGTGCCAGGGGAGAGGGACTCTGCGCGAGCTGGGTAGTGCGCGTGTGTGCATGCAGCACCACGGCTTCCAAGGTGTTGGGAACCTGCTCAGTTTTCTTTGCTCTTTTTGTTTTTTTCTTCTTCAATTTTCTTTACTTTCTGTTATCTCAATCGGAGGATTTGCCTGAGCATTCATAAAAAAATCCCGAATTAGTGCCCCTTGTTCCTTTGATCAATGGGCGTTTATGTGAGCGTAGGGTGCTGCAGGTCGTGCTTTATTTTCTCCACCCTTTTCTCTCTCTTGTCGTTGTACTCCTCCGCTGTTGGTTGGTCTGTACCGTCCGCTTTGTGTGTCACGCATTTTTTTTCTCTTTCACTGTTGTTCCATTAGCGAGGTCAAGATACAAACAGCGGGGCTATGGCGAAGGTGGAAGATTTGAAAAAGCAACTCGAGGAGCTGAGGAAGCGGCACACGGAGGAGGTTGAGCAGGAGATGAAAGCGATCGAGAAGTTGAAGAAAGACCTGGAGGAGATTGGGAATGTCGAAGTAGACATTGAGAAGGAAATAGCTGAGTTGCAGCGTGCCTCCGGAAATGGCAACAAGTACTCCTCGCCGAGGAGCGGTGCTGAGCAGCCCTCTATCTTGGGGAGTATTGCCTTAGGCTTGGTGGATGCAAATGAATCAAAGTGTAAGAAGCGGTGAAGATGATCATGCAACGCAGCACCGTGTTGAAGGGATAAGATTTTCTCCACCCTTTCCGTCCCGGTGATGGCAGTTTCTATCCTACTACGTCGTGTTCTCGTTTTTCTTCATTCCTTTTTTTTTTGCTTGTTTTCTACCGCCGTTGCAGGCAGTGCACACGCTTTCCACATCTGTGGAGCGTTGGCGGAGTGTGTGTTTGTGTGCGAGCAACACCACGTGGTGCGATATGAGGAACGGCCTTACAACAGCGTGCTTGGAAGGCGTACTACGTGCGTCGCAGTAGATAAGAGGAATAGCCGTGCGCGCGGGTAATGCTAATCGTTTTTGGCACTTGCGCAGCTGAGGTGTGTAGCAGGGGTATGTTTTAAACAGCTTTGCACTTCTTTTCCTGTTGTGCACATCGTGGAAGGATGAGGGGAGACACCCTTCACTGAGCATGATCCTCGTGATCATCAGCACGTGGCTGAGCATGGTGCATTTATCATTTATTATTAAGTATATCATTTTTTTTTTTTTCATATCTCTCTAAGGGGAGAGGTGCATAATTTCTCCTTTCTTCGCCGCTTTTCTAAATCTATTGTTTTCTTTTTCATAATTGTGAAGTATATATGCTTCAGTGCTGAGCCGACCTCTGGAGTTGAGCTTTGCTTCGCCACTACAGCTTGGGGTTAGTCCTACTTGGACGCGCTCAGCGGTGTGATCGGGGTCCCCCTCTGTGAGAGCACCGAGTGGGAAGGAATTCAAAAAGACATTTTCTTTGCTTTTATGATGTTTGTGTTTGCTATTACTTCTCACCGGATAAAATTCCAGGATGCAGTTCAGAAGAAGAAGAAGAACAAAAAGGATAATATTTTTAGCTCTTTAGTAATAATCATGTGCAACTGCTGCCAATAAATGCGTGATCTCAACGTTTGTGTGGTGAGGGTGCGTTGGCCCATCAATGCGAGGCCGCCCCGGTGCTTTCCAGGCACTTCAGTGTTTAATTTTCTTTATTTGTGTTTTCTGGGAACACTGTTATTTGTTTTTGTTTTGTTTTGTTCCATGCTTCTTACTAAGCCCTAAATTTATAGGTTTTGGTACATGTTCACTCTCGAATTTTAGGTAATGGGAATGGCGTGAAGCACCTGCGCAGTGCGTGGAGGTCCTGCCCCGCCATTACTTTTCATTTATTCACGTGTACCTGCTTCTAGGAGTGCGGACTACCTTATTTGTGCTCCGATGCCACATTTGTTGTGATGGGACGCCTATATTTATGTTGCGGAACACTTTTGTTGTTGGATGCACTTGTCGCATGACAGCACATTGCTTCCAGGAGCGGCGCCACTGTGAGAGAAGCAGGTGTGGGATTGCTACGGGGGTGTGGCACCACTTTTGGAGTCGATGGTTGCCGGGTTGGTCGCCACAGCTTTCGGTGGTGATGGTGGCCCGCTGAGTCGTGCGCTTAACGACGCGTCTACACCGTGGAGGAAGGGGGGAAACAAAAGTTTGGGGGCATCACTCTCCTGCCTTGTGCTTCCCCTCTTCTTTCCGTGGTAGTGCCGCCGGTGCCGTGTACTTCCTTTGGGTGTGTGCTGTGTAGTACCGCGTATGTTCTGTAATTGGGACCAACCCTTTTTTCTTTTGCTATTACTTGCTGGTGCAGGGTTTTGCGTTTCATGCACTCCACTTCATGCACTGAACTTATACCAACTGGTGCGTGCTGGCGATTTCGTTTCACATATTCCCCACCACCGTGATGGCGTTTCGTTTTTCTTTCCTTGTCTTTGGCAGAGGAGGGAAGAAGTTGTACCCTCCTCTTTTCATACGGTCATCAATGACGCACATTGGTACTTTGCGCCTTTTAAAGGGGGTTCTCCTTTTGTTGTCTCACCCACTCAGCACCTCTTGGAGTGCGGTGAGGTGAGTGCTAGTGAGGAAGATATTTGGCGGTGTGTGTGCGCGTGTAGTTTAATCTTGACATTGCTGTTGATAGATTGCGTCTCTGCTCCAGCACATCAATATTTGGGTGCCTTGCGTCATCTTTTTCTTCACACCGTACTCAATCTCTTCCTACCGCGGTTTCTTCTTGTTTACTACTTTGTCTGCACCCCGCTCCTTTGTGAGCCCCTTGGCTTTGGTGTTCGTTGGTGCCCACCATTGGGATCTTCATTGTATTATTTCGTGTTGTGACGCAGTAACGTGTTCAGGGAGTGTCAACTCGCGTTGGTTTGGCAGCCAAATTTACGTGGGTGTGGGGGCTATTACTTACAGTACATATATATATATATATATTTAGGTGAGGTAGACGCGGATCTACGTGGAGGTATCCGTTAGGAAAAAAGAAAAGGGGTCCAAAGAGGGAGAGCATTGCCTGATACGCGGAGAAAAATGGGCAATGGCCAATCCAACGCCAGCGCGGCTGCAGCGGAGCACCTCAAGAAATGGGAGATGGCGTTAACAGCGCTTGAAAAGATGTCAGTTTCCAACCGGCAGGTGATGGGGAGGGATCGGATCTACTCCGGTGGGTTGGAGGAGATGCGCAGTGGTAACGAGGAAGGTTTTGAAAGCTCGATGCGCGGGGTATGTCGTTCCTCGCAGGTTTCTTTCAGCACCACCGCTGGCGGCTCTGAGTCTCCCGGTCCACAGCATCATCAGACCCAACGGCAGAATCAAACTCCAACGGAAAACAACGGACGTTCGTGGGGGATGAATGCATCGTGCAATATGGGCAATGTTAGCGGCGCGGATCACTCGAGAGGCTCCTTGGTAGGACATTACCGGAGCCGCCAGCAGATTGTAGAGGTCCGCAAGGTCCGCAGGGCGTTTTTCAAGAGCTATGAACTGAAGGAATCAAATGAGAGCCACAACACTGTGGACTGCGGCCACTTCGGTTCTGCTGCAATCGCGCTTTCATACCTTCTCGGTGGTGTACAGGGATGTACCGACCGACGGAAGCGCGTCACCATGGAGGACATTTTCTTTGCCACGCACCTGCCACTTCACTACCTTCATAGTGGGGTCCAAACTATGGAAGTGATGTCGGACATATTGCGTGAGTTCATCGATGTGGACAACCGTTTTAAAAACGAGTACGGCCTTTCTGTTGTGCATTTTGATATCTCGCCCACAGTGGGGCAGGTGGACCTTGGGCACAATGAGGTGGGCGACAGACAGACGCGCATGCAACTGCATGAATTCACGAAGGCCATTGCGAGTGACTGTGAAGATCAGGTCCAAGCAGTACGTATTGTGAACTACGACCCATATGTATTGGAGCAGGAGACCTTTGTTGATGACTTTGAGGACGGTGACGATGTCTCAGCCCTTGCCGACTCGATGCGCTTTGGTCTCAAAGAAAAAGAGAAACGGTTCTCCAAGAACAACGGTGGTGCTTACGCCATTATTGTGGATGTGCGCTATGTGGTGCAGCTCATGGTCACTCTCGCCGAGGGTGTTGTGGAGGACCAGCTCTATTTGCGGTTCTTTGAAGTACCCGCCGCGGCACTTTTCAAGGCCATGACGGTGCCACTAGAGCACGAGAGAGCACGCGGATTTATGCGCATCTTCCGCAGGGATAGCATTCCAGTGATGACTCCTGATGAAGTCCGGTCCATGTTTTCACCGGAATTGGCTAGTGGAAGTGTTCTTGGCACAACTGTAAAGGGTACACACGCCTCCGCTATCTCGGGACACATCAGTCCACATATCGTTGCCGTGGCGTGGGCACTGCACCTCCTCGGTGGTGTTAGGGCTGATGCTCATGGGTATGGCAATGGTCTTCCTGTCTCGGATATCATTCGCTCCATGAAGTTTCCATCGGAGGTGTTCATTGACAGCAGTTTGCCATTGGGTGAGGTGTTCAAATACGCCAAGTCGTACATTCGCGGTGCAAATCTGAACTACGATGTCTTTGTTTACCCTGTCTTGACGAAAAGTTCACGAGAGGATGCCGTGCCTACCATTTCTGTTTTCGAGTTGGAGTCTATTCTTAACGATGTGATTGTCGCAAACAAAGATCCCGATGCACCAGAGCATATTATGATTATTATGTATAACGCAAACGTTGCTCATAACGTGCTCCATGTTAGCAAAATACCGCAGTGGTGCGTTCTCTCCGGGTATGATAAGGAGTCTCAGACGGCAATGCTCATTGACGCACACCCGAAGAAGTTTATGAAAACCTGGACCTGCACGCTTGAGCGCTTGCACAAAGCGATGACATCAAATGGATATCTTATCTTTTCCAAACACCGTGGGACTGTGCCACATGTCAGCCTGGAAGCGGTGACGCCTGGGGAGGCTCGCATCTTTTTGGAGGTGAGCCTGAGGTTGCCCCTGTCGGGGCCATGCGTCGAGTGGAGTCGACCGTGCAGAGATATCTCGATTTGCTGCAGGAGCAGGATTCCCTCGGGGTTGGGGACAAGGAAGAAGTTGAAGCGTTTTGCTTCACAACGCTTCCCCTGAGCCCAACGATGATTGCCTTAACTCTCACAAGGTTGGGCCATCCTGCGACGTTCGAGGATGTTGTCAATGCCTTGCCGTTTGAGATATCCTCTCTTATGCTGCGCTACTTCACTCTTGAATCCATGGCTGTTTGCCTCGCGACGTACGTGGAGAGTGCCCAGTTGAACATGAGCGTGGTAACGTACCACACGGATCGGTGCGTCGGCGATCTTCCCCGCATAAGATTTGAGGAGTTCAAGCAACTAGTAAAGGAGGCTGCCTCGGATTCGCGTAAGGCCCTTGTCACACTGTTCAACGCAAATGAGATTGAGGTGTTTGGCGACTCCCATCCATTTGGCTCTACGGCTCTTGTCCTGCACTACAACGATGCCTCTGAAAGTGTAACGATGATGGACACCAACCCCAACCGATTCTTCCGCACATGGCCCGTGTCTCTCCGCACACTTTTTAAGGCTATACACGACAAGGACACCATCCACCGACGTAGTGGTTTTCTTTTGTTGTCCCGATGCACTTCCCCGCTAGAGACCCCCTTTCCGCTGGAATACACGAGGGAAACGCCTCTGCGTATGCTTCCGCTACGAAACATTTTTCATGTGAGTCCGTCCCCCCATTTTCAGGCCCTTTCCTTTGTCTTTGCCCAGCTTGGGTATTTCTACTCGCCGGAGGAGATATTTTACGAGGCTTACCTTCAAACGATGGACGACCAGCGCCGGCGCGGCACCCAGGCCTTTGCATGGCGTGATGTGGATGTGTCGCTCTCGGTCATCAACAAGCAGATTGACACGTGCTTCCTCGCCCAGATATGTTGCATGTTTGTGGATTCGCGCAACTTTGCGAAGGGTCGAAGTGAAATGGCAGCAGAGGACGGAGGTAATAAGACGTTGTCGACGGTGCAGGTCGAAGTCATTGAGCATGTTGTTGAGAGGGATATTGATATAATCCTCAGGGACGCCACACGTCACGGTGACAACAATACCGTACTGCTGCTGAACTATGACACCTCGATTGCGCACGGCGTAGTGGATTGGGGTCGCAGTGTTGCCTTGATAAAGGCCTACAACCCTGAAACGAAGTCTGTATTGCTTTGGGAGGCCGAGCATACCGAATTTGGGATGTTCTGGACGGTTGATGTCGCTAAACTCATTCAGATCGGTGACTTGCTTAACGGAGGGCGTAGCCCCTATGGTTTTGTTAAGTTTGAGAAGGTTACCCGGCAGATGGAACAAACACAATCGGTCCCGGCAGCGTCCCACGCCGTTGGTGATTGCGATACTGAGGAGGCGTTAGCGGGGCACGTGGCACTGCGGCGCAACAGGGAGGTGATGATGAAGTTTCTCTTTCCTTCTGAGTCGGGAGGGAGTCGGTCGTAACAGCTTAGTACTGTGCCGGTTTCGCTTCAGATCCAGAAATGTGGCATGCAACCGAAGTGGATTTGCGGGAAGAGCGGACGAAAAGGGTGAAGAGAAAATCAACGCCAAGGGAAGCAAACAACAACAACAGCAGCGGAACATAATGAGCAGTGTCAATGAGCACTAAATGATAATGCGAATGGTGGTAACCCCATGATACACCGATGGGCTTCCTTCCTCAGTTATATGTGAGTCTTTTGTTTCTTCTTTCATTTTGTTGTGCCCTCCTTCAGTCTTCCAGCACGGCTCTGCCTCCTCCCGCACGTCCATGTTCGTTGGAGGCTGCGCTTCCAGGCGGATGGGTGTGAGTAGTGACAGGGGGGACGCTTTGCTTCACCACGTGCGGCATCACCGCGCGCCGCCACTCATACTCATCCGCCCGTGTCCATCGTTATTATTGTTGCTGTTATCACCACAGCCCTTAGCGTTACTCATGCGGTACCCTTATGTTATTTTATCTTTTTTTTTTTACCATCTTATTAGTTATTTTTGTATTTTCCTTGTTTTTGCCCATTTTATTTAACAAGATGAACTAGTTATCACGACAACCGAAATCTCAGCATTTATTTTTCAACGTTTTGTTTGTTCATGATGTTACCACCGCTGTTTGTTTGTTTGTTCTGTCGGCACGCCACTTCTTTCTTGTTTTCTCCAATTCAGTTGGGAGCCGGCGCATCAGTTGCAGAACTTGGTGCGTATGGAAGCACACTGCGAAGTTCTACGACACATCTGCACGCGTGTTGAAATTTTTATGTTAATTGAATAGAGGAAGGCACTTGAGTATGCAAGAGGAAATATGTTACTACTATTATTCGTCTTTTTGTTTCCACGTATTTTTATTTTTGTCTTTATTTTTTTTCTTCCCTTCCATCCTCAACTGAGCGCTCGAGAAGCGATATGTAAATGCGGGAAAATTTAGCGTGTCAACGAGGGCCTGGCTAAGGGCTTGAAGCCGCTACGTGCCTCGCTTGTGCTTATTTATTTATTTAATTATTTATATTCACGAGGCGCAAGTGGTGATGTTTACGTATGTATTTTTTTTTTGTATTTGCTTACTCTCCTTCTTTATTCCCCTCGCTTTGCTAAATCGTACGTTTTCTATGTTTATGAGCGAGTGGCAACCCTCTTTTACCCTTATATTGGCGGGTGCACAACCTTCTTTTTAATTTTTTTTTTTCCACGCTCGCATGTCTGCTCGCATTGTTTTTTCCTTCCTCCTTCTCTCACCTCCCCTATTCCTTTCCCTACTGAAACCGTGTGTTGTATGCGCGTTTTCCATTTTTAGCAGCAAATGGGGTCTTGGCGTGCTGGAATCTTCATTCCACCACCCTAACGTGACACCTTTCGCCTTCACGTTGTCTACTCCCGTGAGCCCCTTTCGTGTATTTCTTCAATAGCACTTACCGCGGTGCATTCCAATGATGTTTTTTTCTTTCTTTTTTTCCCCTTTTCTTTATTGATGGTGTTGGATTTGGTGACAGCAGGTGGTCCGGGAGAGCACCATGACAAGGACCTATCTTTGATACGGCAGCTACAGCTCATCTACAGCAAAAACGAGCTGTACCGCAAGCTGGAGCACATGCTTGGGCGGCCGGAGAGCGAGAGCGAGGCTGAAGGGTACTACGATGATGTGGAAGGTCTTGTGGAGCTCTTCGTGGCGTCCCATGGCAGTGGACAGGGGGTTGATGACTCAACGGCACGTGACCCATGTGACGGTGACAGTTCACTTCTTGCAGCATTGGAGAGCTCCATTAACGGTGGTGGGGGCGACGAGCCTCCTGTTCAGCAGGCACAGCTGCAGGATCTTGCGCGGCTCATGCAAACGCTCTTGGGCGGTGTCGACTGGGTGAGGTGTCTTGCGGCTGGGGCACTATTCATCGCAGAGGTTGAACGGCGGGAGGTGGAGGAGGCCCTGCGGCAGAAAATTCTACAGGAGGAGGGAGACGGTGATGCCTCCGGGGGGCGCAAGGCCATGGACAGCCTTTCAGTGGATCCTGCACAACGTCGGTCGGTTATGAAGGTGCGAGCGGAGGAAAAGATGCAGTTGGCGCAGCTTGTTCGGAGCGGTTTGTTGGACGAGTCGGAGTTGCTTCAGGTTCAGACCGATGAGGAGGATGTGGAGCACGTGGAGTTGAATGAGGAGGAACCACTGTTTTTGAGGGGGTTGTTGCGGCGCAAGGCTATCAATTACCGTGCCCTGCTGCCATCTGAGCAATTGATGAGGGCCGGTACTCCGGCGCAACGGGAAGCTATTATCACACGACGTATGCAGGAGCAGGCTAAGGCTGAAGAGATCGAGACAAACACAATGAAACGTGCTGCACTGGCGCAGCAGCAGCGAAATAAAGATCGACAAATACTTCAGGCGAAGGAGCGGCGCCTGCAGCGGCTAGCAGAGCAATTGCGTGGTGGTCCCGATGTGGGAGGTGCTGTAGACAACGGTGAGGATAATAATAGCGAAGAGAATAATGACGGAGATGATGCACATAACAACGGTAACACGATCCTTGGCCGTGAGCTTCTGGAGCGTCCAGAGGAGCATCTGCACGGTTCCTGCCGCTCCTTGGGAGCTCGTTCGGTGCTTCCGCCATGGATGAAGCGCAGTGTTGGGGATAAACCGCGCTTTGGAATGTTGGAGACGTCAGAGAGTCTCACAGAGCAGCGACGTTCACTTCCTATTTACGCCTATCGCGATCGGTTCCTTCAACACGTTGATACACACGCCGTGACCGTTTTAGTGGGTGAAACGGGGAGTGGTAAAACGACTCAGATTCCTCAGTATCTCGTTGAGCACGGCTACGGCAGAGGTGGAGTTGTTTGCTGTACGCAACCGCGGCGAGTGGCCGCTGAAACATTGGCGATACGTGTGGCAGAGGAGTATGGGTGCCGCTTGGGTGAAGAAGTTGGGTACACTGTGCGGTTCCGCGACGTTACCTCGTCCCTAACGTGCATAAAGTACATGACCGACGGTATGTTGCTGCGTGAGGCCCTTCTCGACGACTCTTTCCAGCGGTATAGCGTTATTATTCTTGATGAGGCCCATGAGAGGTCCGTGAATACAGATTTGCTCTTTGCAATTGTACGGAATGCAACGCACAAGCGGCCAACACTGAAGGTTGTTGTCACCTCTGCTACACTTGAAAGGGAGAAGTTTTGCTCCTACTTCAACGTTCAAGATGTATTTTTTATTGAGGGTCGTACATTCCCAGTGGATACGTATTTTCTTTCTCAGCCAACGGAAGACTATCTTGACTGTGCGCTAAAGACTGTGATAAAGCTTCACTTAGAGGAACCACCGGGTGATGTTCTTGTCTTCCTCACAGGACAGGAGGAAATTGAGTTTGGCGGTGATCGTCTCTTCCGCTGGATGGAGCAGCTGCGCCGCCAAAGCGGTGTCCCGGTGCCGGAAATGCTCATACTTCCACTCACCGCAACGCTTCCGCAGGACGTACAGTCGCGTGTATTTGAACCAACGCCCCCGCACTGCAGGAAGGTTGTCCTCGCCACGAATGTCGCCGAGACCTCCATCACAATTAGCAACCTCTCCTTTGTTGTGGATAGCGGCTACTGCAAACAGAACGTATTCGACTCCAAAACTGGGATGGAGCAGCTAACAATTGTCCCCATCTCGCAGGCGCAGGCACGCCAGAGAGCTGGGCGTGCAGGGCGTATTGGACCTGGCAAATGTTTCCGCATGTACACTGAACTTCAGTTTTGCCAGGAGATGGACCCCGCTACTGTCCCCGACATACAACGCTCCAATTTGTTCCATGTGGTCCTTCAGCTTAAGGCGATGGGGATAAATGATCTCTTCGCCCTTGACCTCATGGACCCGCCACCGAAAGAAACACTGGTGCTGGCTCTGCAGAAGCTTCGTTACCTGGAGGCGCTTGACGAGGGCGGCCTCTTGACCCCCTTGGGAGGCCGCATGGCACACCTGCCGATTGACCCGTCACACAGCAAGACTCTTCTTACTGCCGTTGACTTTGGCTGCAGTGAGCCAGTGCTCACCATTGTGTCCATGCTGGCCGCTCAGAGGCGCGGTGTGTTTTATCGACCACGTGATCAACACGAGGCCGCAGACGCGGCAAAGCGACAGTTCCATCAGCCAGAGGGCGACCACATCACGCTTCTCGCAGTGTACGACGCGTGGGTGGCAAATGGTCTCAGCGAGTCGTGGTGTAACTACAACTTCCTGAAGTACCGAATGCTGGTGGAGGCTCGTGACACACGCGACCAGCTTAGTGAGATGCTACATAAGCGCAACCCAACGATTGAGCACCACAACGACTCATCGCTTGAGCAAGTGCGACGGGCAATCACTGCAGGATACTTTTTCAACGCCGCGAAGCGCATAACGGACCTGGCATATGTAACTCTTGCGGAACGCCGTGAAGTGTATGTTCATCCCTCATCATGTTTGAGGGACACTCCTCCCAAGTACCTCTTGTACAATGAGGTTCAGTTAACTAGCCGAGAGTACATGCGGGAGCTTCTTGTGATTGAGCCTAAGTGGCTGGTGGAGCTCGCTCCGGCATTTTACAGCACGCCGAAGAAGGGAAAACTGACGAAGGAACAACGGGCAGAACGACTTAATCCCATTTTGCGTGCGTGGGAGAGTGGGAACTCATGGAGGATATCCAAGCAGAGGCGGCAGAAGTAACCACCGAGGCACGAGTGAGGACTTAGCAGCTACGTCTTGTTGCCGTGGGTCCATGTTCTCATGGGCCTATATTTTTAGTGACCGGGAGCGGTTACCATTCTCTTCTTTCCTTTTGATGGAACTTTCTCTGCATCTTACTTTATCGTCGTCGTCGTTGTTGCTGTTGGTTGAACAAGAGTAGTCTGGAGGCCTCTTTGCCCTCTGTTCGTTATTTTTCTCATGTCTTCCCCCTTTTCTTTCTCATGGTGAAGTCTCCATAGAAAATAATAGCGAGTACCCCAAGCGGGGGAGGAGCGTGACATAGATACGGCATTGCCTTCAGGATCTCGATATTTTCATCTTCATCCCCAGAGAGTGGCGGAGCGGAAGTACCACCACCACCAATAATAATAGTAATAATATCGCTTTTACCACCGGCGTATATATACACGGTAGTAGCCGGAGAGTAGGCTGCACCACCTTGGAACATCATATTCAACTTCCCTCTCCGCTCCCTGCTCCTCCCCGGCGTCGTGCAGGCAGCCATGATTTCCCCCATGCCGTTTCCCACGTATCCGCGGGAACCTGCCGACGTGGTGCTACGCGGATTTTACAGGTTGGGTGCTGCTGCGTTTATTATCAGCTTTGTCGTGCTAACAGTGGAAATTCGCGCGCGACTCCAGGCTAGCATACCTGGCGGTCTCCGCTCAACAGAGCCAAATCTCTCGGAGCCTTTGAGTATGGTAATGGAAAATTGTGAGTACCTTGGCACCATGAGGGTCTATGGCGTGTATGTGAATGTGGGCGTCAACGACAAGTCACTCCCGTCCGCCATCATTTCAATGCTACAATATGCGGCAGCTGTGCTCGTTGTGCAGTTTCTGGCAGTCGTCAATAGCGCCATCGGGGTTTATCTGTACGCGGCATGTGTGCAGAATATATACATTGTTGGGCTGAATATACCGGCACATCTTGTTGTGAATGTTTTGGCCTTCGTGTACTGCATCACGCTTATCTCACTCGTGGCCATGTCGAGCTCATTTCGTGAATATTACAGCAGTAGTTTGGACTTTTGTGCGGATAAGCTTGCCACCAGCGATAATGAAAAACTGCTGGAGTCGGGATTTGATGGATTTCATATTTTTGGGATAAGGCTTGAGTGGGCTATGGGCGCGTCGATTTTCAACCTCTTGGTGTATTTTACTGGGCTGCTTGTTCGGATATTCAAATCACGTGACCGCGCCATAGCACTTTTTTCCATGGCGAATGTGCCGTGGAAAAAGAGAGGTTTTACGTTTAAAGTGGACAAAGCGGAACTCACAATTCACACAAAGGCTAGGGAGCGAATTATTACGGAGGCCCGTGAAGCGCTTGAACGGGGTGAGGCCGTTCGTATTGTGCGGAGTTACTCCCTGGTACAGGAGGCAGACTACCGAATGCAGGTGGAGCAAATGCGGAAGCAGCTTACGAGTATCACCCAGGAGCAGCAGTTCAAAAGCATGCAGACCCATTTAGCTGAGGGATCGGGTATGAGAGATACGGCGTTTTGGGGGAGCACCCACACACAAGGGCCACCGGAGCCCTTGCGACCAAGAAAAGCGTCTGCAGTCAGGCCATCGAGGGAGCCTGATTCCCCACCTCCCGTGGGGTTAGTGGGCCTTTCGGGAGCCACCTTGAATGATTTATTCAACGTTGAAAACCTGAGCGATATTTCCCTCAACCAAACGGACCCGGCGCTGCGGGCTCCTGAAAGCTTTGAGGATCAGGCTCGGGGCGGTCACGCCTTTACGTCACAGACATGGGGCCACCCCAATTCTAAAGAGAACAAGGGCCTTGGTGTGGAGGGTGGCGTGAATGGGGGGTCAGCCTTTGCTGCCAATGATGCTATGTTTTCTGCTGACGCTTTGTATTCGAGCGATAATGCGCCTTACGCACAGGCTAGTTACTTGGACGCAGGAGGGAACACTTCGAATATGCACCGCTATTATCCTCACGGCCGTGAGTCACGAGGCAATGAATTGGTTGCTAGTGCACCTCGGTTTGATGAACAGAGTGCTGACGATATTTGGTATGTAGACAACTTTGGCAGCAACAACGCCATGCTCTACGTCGACCCTCAGAGTCCCGACCAACTATAGAACCACAGGGCTTTGTGTTTCTTACTTTCTTGCGAGTTGTTATTATTACTGCCGTAGTAAATGTTATTGCCTTCATATTGTTTTGTTTGTTTTGGCTTCCCTACTTTTTATATCCTTTTTGAGTCTAACCTTTCTTACTTGGGAAAGGTGGATGTAAAATGGAGTGGGAGGTGCGGTCTCAGTAGTGAGGTGTTGGAACAATGCGGACTTCTTAAGAGGAGGGTGAGTGTTTGGACCTTTTGCTCACCCCTTTCTTTCCTCCCCCCTTTGCCACCGGGGTGCTGTCTCGTACAACCACGTGCTTGGCTCTACAAACTTCGCCCCTAAAATTCTCCTTGCCTTTACTTTCTGGTTTACTGCGAGATCCGCTTTTGACGCACGCGCATATTTTTCTCCTCTGTTGTTTTCGCTGTGCCTATCACTTTTTACCTGTTCGAATTATGCTTGTGTGTTCCTTCTTGTAATAATGGCTCGACACTAATAGGATGTGCGTCTGGCTACGCTGTCGCCCCGACAATTGAGGGTATACGAGCAAGCACTTGCAACGCATACTCACACACGAGCTAAAGTGTGAGGTGACGAGGAGGGTCGTGTCATCGTCCGGTAGCAGCTTGGGCATATGCCGCAACTCTTAGCCAATGTTTTCCAGATCTTCTTTCCACTCAGTGGCCAACTACGAGCCATCCGGTGCTGTGCGAGTGCCGGCAGTTGTATGCTCTTGTTTCCATTTGCTGCTGCATTCCGTCAACGCATCTTCTTGTACTGCACGATGGAACCTGCAACACCACCATCACTTCCATGCCAAAGGGCCCTACGTACCTGGAGCTGCAAATAACTGAGCAAACAACCAGTGAGATTTTCTGCAGCTTCCTTTCCCGCACGGAGACTGCCACTGCGGGAGGTGGCGACCCCGCGGAACCGCACCAGCGACCAGTAAACATCGTGTGCGTGACTGGCATAGCTACGGCCTCGTCTTCAGTGCAGTCTGCGCTGATGGACGTGCTGCAGTTCGGTCTCGTGCACGTGGGCGGGGAGGCGAGGTGCGTTCCATCGATTCGCATCGTTGCATATTGCGATGCCCATGCATACGCGACAGCTGTGCCAGAGTGGCTGCGGGCGGGCTTTACACTGTCTACTTATATGTCATCGCTTACGATGGAAAGTGCAGCAGTGATTCAATCTTCTGAAAATCATAAGTCCAACGTTGTTAACAGGCGCAACATGCTTGAGGTGATGCTCTCAGACGATGGTTACGAACTTGCTGATACCGTTACGCTTTCTTGCGAGGTATCTCGGTACCTACGGCACATTTTAATTGTTCTACGCAGTGCCACGCTGCACCACAGCGTTCCGGGTACCTGTCTCCCCCAAAGGGTCCCGCTACTTCTTCGGGTTCTAAAAGTTGCAGCATTGCTTTTTGCACAGCCAGTGATACCCCGTGGGCGCAAGTCACATCTTTCAGCTCGCAACACGATGTTGATGAGGGGACAGCGGCAGTTGTTACAGGAACAGTGTTCGCGGGACGCTCCACCGATTACGAGCTTTGCCCATGTTGTGGTGTCCCCCGCACACGTGACCGCTTTGTTATGTCCAATGGTAGCACACCTTTTTACAGCCTTTTGGGATATGACACTTTTCCGGTTCGGGCCGGATGTGCATCCCAACACTAGCGGTGGTCACTTCTTTGCAGGGCGGATGGGTGGCAGAGGCGGGAGGAGTCTACACGGTGACGCCGCCAACACCGATGGTGCGGAGGATGAAAGCCCCAGGCAGGGGGTGGAGGTGCCGCAATCGATATTTGACTCGTTGGATAGTGCGGCGCTGCGATGGATATCGCAAGAAATGAGTGAGGGTGAGTCGTTCTTCAAGGCAGAAGGCAAAGAAGTGGGTGGCCCTGATAAGGAAGTGGGGCGGCCCGCTCACGAGATGACGGAGGGTGTCTTGTCCTACACGGACTGTCGTGAATTAATTCGTATAGTCGTCACCAAACATAGCACTCCACCCAATGGGTAGGCTGCGCGTAGGGGCGTTGCGTTCAGTTATCAATCAACAGGGGAGAAGCTAGCTGGAACCGACACGATCCCAGTGCCTGAGTGGTTTCGGAGGCGTTGAGGTTCGACGATCATGCATTTATATATGCATGTGTTTTGATAGGGAAATATTTATCGATGCGTTGCCCTATTGTTTATCGTTTTTTATATATTTATATATATTTTTTGACTTCTAGTTTTATGTACTTGCATTTTATACTTTAAATAACCTTAGTTTGTTCAGGTCGGATATATAAATATATACATATATATGCATATTTACAATGTTTATATCTTTTACGTTCCTCAAAAGGCAAAATGATCGTACTTTCTTTTTTTTTTTTGCATTGCTTAATTCATTTTCTTTCTATGTGCGTACATGTATTTGTCTCTGTGCTTACATGCTGTTGCCAACCCAACACTCGCACTATTTCTAGGGGAGAAGCACAGTAGTCAACATACATTCGATCACGCGCAGGCCGGCAGGCGCAATTCAAAGGTGAATCGCTATAGTTCATCCCGCATTGTGAAACATTAGTGTCACTGCGCGCATTGGTCGCCGCGGTAGAGGTGCGTGCTTGCATCCACGACTTGTAATAAGGTATGTCCACAAACTGTAGCTATTCGCCTTACAAGGCTTTCTACGGATATGATCGCACCCACATCAAGCGCCTCACGGTGGCGGAGTACTTGGGGGAGGACGAAAACGCGATTCCCCTGGCCTCCTCAGGTCTCAAAGGCGATGCAGATAGAGGAAGGAACGGATTGCTTAACTCGCGTGATCCCAGCGTCGTGTTTCACTCCAAGTTCCCCGTGCATGATTGTCACGGTCGTGAGCTTTGTGTATTGTATCAAATGATTGAGTCAGAGGTGCAGCACGAGATCCGACGTATCGAGATGGGCGGTTGCGACACACGAAAGTCCACGGTTTGCTTCGTCTCGAAGCATACTACAAATGAAGAGTCCCCTAATCCCGTTGGACCTTGCGCGGTAAAACAAGAAGAGAGAGATGCAGTGAAGGAGCGCGAACGGCATTCAGAGGCGAGCACGGCATATCGACCAACGCCGTATGTTTATTTACCTTCTCTGTCCTATAGTGACAGCACCCTCGAGGTGTCTCCTTCAACCCATTGCTTTTCCGATGTGGCCGTTTCATCGCAACCTGAGGCGCGAACCACAGCGGCAACGGACGTCACCAGAGCTTCCAGTTTTTCGGTCTACCGTGACAGTGGACCAAGCCCGTATGTGAAGCCGCTCCTGGAGCAAGAGCAGCAGAGTCATGGGATACTGCCGCAGTCGGAGGTGATGTCTGATGGTCGACATTCGGCATTTCCGCCGGGCCTTGCCACCTGCGGCTTGGAGAACGAGGAAACGACGGACAAGTCGATTCGGCCGATTTCTGTGCCTCCACCCCAGCGCAGCAGCACAGCTTCCCCTGCGAGATGCGGCGGCGTGGCTGATAATGAGGAGGAGATTGCGCACATTTACGCCACCACACTTTTTGACAAGCTTTCGACTGACACCAACGTGGGGCCTGTGGAGGCCTTGGCGATGGCTCCAACGGGGGCACTCACGACGAGGCAGTTGCTTTCATCGGTGCTCCCGACAGCGCCTCAGCGCGTTCTGCAGCACCCCACGCCTATACAAAGCCAAGTATATGGAACACACAGCCAAGTCATCCCCGCTGTGATTGTGGCGCCGTTTATAAATGCTAATATGGAGGCATTTTGTGCTGGTGGGGACTTCTTTACTAGTAACGCACCGACGCCGCAGCTTGACGTCGGGAAGGTGCTGATACTAGAAGGACATTTTTATCGCATTGCGTACTATCATGCGTCTGCTGATGTGTACGAGGCACGGGAGATGGCAGAAGGTCCAACACAAGGTGTCCCCTCCGTCACTATGACCACTGCTTCCGGCGATGTTTTTCCGCAAACTCTTATCTACCGCTGGAGGATTAGCGCAATGCAGCAAGACGTAAATGAGGCGCACTGTGCAGCGCTCGGCCTTTCCTACGTTACCGGTGGTTCATCCCTTGTACGTGTCTCTGGGTGCCGCTACTCTGACGGAGGACTAACCGTTATTACGTTGCAGAAAGGCTACCGTAGTGTTCCGCTTTCCTCCGTTCCCATCACCCCACGGTCCTTTCCCACATGTGTGAGACTGTTGCTGAGAATGATGCTTGATCTTGTTGCAAGACGCACTGTGCACGGAACCATGCGTGGGATGAATCAAATTTTCTTTGCCATGTCCCTCGAAAGGGGTGCGCAGGATGTAGAGTCCGCTGCTTTTCTCATCCCCGTGCATTGGGAGCGACTGGTTGACTTCAGCATGTTTGCTGACCGCAATGCTGGTCACACAATTCCACTGGCTGACGGCGACGGGTCTACTGAAGGCGAGCGTGTGTACCACGGACAAGATGTGGCGATGCTTGTGAATATGCTGTTAAATAGCGAGAACGCCGTGCACCTTCAGCAGCATCAAGTGGTGGAACTGCGCCAGCTCGTGACGCATGCTGCGGAAACAACACAAATTGCCAAGTACTTAGTCCAATTGAATCGTGCAATTGCAGCAATTCCACCGGACATGGCAGCACTTCGTGTAGATTATGAAGCAGCTATACAATTTTCCTGCTGAAACGTTAGCTTTTTTTTCTTTTTCTTCTTCTGATAATATTTAGATGAAGAGGCGGAATAAGGGTGTACGTACCTTAGCTTCCGTTTCTCTCTTTTAAATTTCTCTTCCTCATCCCTTGTTATTAGTCTGCTCGTGTTTCTGAGCACGCGTACTCTACCATGTGTTCACTTGACCTTTGTTTTCCCCTCTCCTAGATACATTTTTTTTTTACCCGTCTTGCAGTGTCGCCTTGAGTGCTCAAGTACTCAGCGCCATTAAGATTTGCATGAAGGTCTTTTTGTGAGCCAGTGCTGGACTCAGGTGCGTTTTCAGGTCAGTGCGCCGGTCGTTTGGAGTAACTTCACTCCTTCCCGGCTATTCCCTCACCTCCTTTCATACTTGTGTTTATTGACAAGTGTACCTGTTACTTCATCCTCATTTTTCTCAATTGATGTATCGAGCGACCTTGCTTGCTTCGTGTCTTATAGCAGCAGGTTCGGGGTTCAGAGGGTTGAAAGAAAGCGAAAAGAAGAAGAAGGAATACACGCATCCACAAGGAACTATGAACACGTCGTTTTTGCTGATCAAGCCTAGTGTGTGTACGGAAAAAGTTTTGGAGCTGGCGAGGGATCATTTTGATATCCATGGTGTTCGTGTGGAGGATATGCAGCTGTTAACGGGGCAGCAGGTCAGCCGTGGCGCATATGTGGAACGACACTTCAGTGCTGCATCCGCACGTGCCATGTCTCCCTCCACAGCTGTGGCGGCGCTGGAATCGGAGGAGTCGGCGATGCTCTTTTACTCCACATTTGGTGAGTCCTGGGACGCCGCTGTGGAGGACCGACGTGTTTTAACTCCTGAGGACGCCATGATCGTCACAGGTACGACGGTGGAGGGACTGAATGAACGTTGGTGGAACTCTAAATTGAGGGTTCGGCTTGAGCATGGGTTTTATGTATCATATTTCGAGGAGGAGAAACTCTACGTGATCAACGGGTACTATCCGTTGCTGCTGCACTCCCTCACTGCCACCGAAAGCCAGATATGCTTTTTCATTCTTTCATGGCCAGAGACGCGGTATACGTGGAAGCAGTTTTGTCTGGAGGTAATTGGTGCGGCAGACCCCAGAGAAGCCGTTCCCACATCCCTTCGTGGCGTGTTGTATGAGGGCTGGGAGGCATACGGACTCAGCAAACAGCCAAGCATCGCGGACAACGGGACGATATACCCGAGTGGGCCCATCGAGTCACTTGCATTCCGTTTCATATGGCTGCATAGGCGTGTTAACGAGGATGACTTTGGCCGGCTGCTCCTGCAGGAGGGCCTTAGTCGTAGCTTTGTAGAGAATGTTGTAAAGAACATTCCCATCACGTATGGAGAAGTAAGGCGCTCTGTGTTTGAAATGACTGAAGATATGCAGAGCAGCGAGGCAGTTCGCCTTCTTGTGGCGGTGTACAAGGAAGATAAGATGAGGATGAATAAACAAAATAGCGCAACTCATGGAACAGGGACACCTTCATGCCTGGCTGATTGGACTATTGTGCTAGATGATGAGGACTCATGCGAGGTACGCAACAGAGCACTATTGTTCGTAAAACCGCATGCGAACACCGCTGAAACGCGATCGTTAGTGGAGGAGCGCTTGATGCAGGTCTGCGGTATGCAGGTCATATCACAGCATCACGTCTCCGGGAGTGAAGTGGCAGCGAAATGCTTGATGAAACAACATTACGGAACTATTGCGCGTTATGCTGTCGCCTGCACGCCCGAATCAATTCAGTTAACGACGGAGACAGAACAAGAGTTCCAGAAGCGCTTTGGTAGATGTTGGGGAGATGTACTTCAGGGCGGTCGAGTGTGGAATGCCGACACAGCCATGCGTATTCTTGGGGACATATCTTCCACTGAGCTCTACGAATTGTGGTGCTCGTGCACTGAAACAATGAAACTTACTCCTGGAGCTTACGTTGCACGCTTGTCCCGTGAGAATGCTTTTCTTATTAACGGCTTCTTTCCCTACCTCCAAGACTCGTACGAGCGGGAGGATGCCAATGTGACGTGTTACGTGGTTTCTTGGCTGGAAAGCCGCATGACTTGGAGAAGCTTTCGTGAGGATGTTGTTGGTTGCACAAACCCAGAGCGTGCACACCCCAACAGTTTACGCGGCCTCATACGTGACCACTGGCACACGCTGGGGTTGAAGGGACCGTGTACAACAACAGACAACGGTGTGCATGCCTCAGCGGGACCGCTGGAGGCGGTTCTTGAGCGACATCTCTGGGTTAACTCCCCGCTGACACACGACCCATTTACACTGCGGCTGGAGGAGCGGGGTTTGACGGGGGCCCTTCTGTACGGGTGGCGCACAAACCCTGTGGTGGTGATGGGGGACGGTAGCCGACGTGGCTGTGTGTTCGACCTTTTGGAGAACTTGCAGACCACCGAAGTGGTTGACCTGATGTGCGATGCGGAGCAGAAGCTGCTTGCTGGGTACAATGAAAAGTTGGTCAATCGCGCCGTAGTGATACTTAAACCCTACGCCGTTAGTAACTCCACGGTCACCACAATAAGGGATTTCCTTGCTTCTTCTGATGTTAAGGTCCTACAGGAAGTGATGTTGCCGAGTGTTTGCGTGAAGGAGCGGTTCCTCGGGAATAGCAGTTTTCTCAAGTTATCACGTTGGGCTGATTTCACCTCTGAGGAGCTACTCAGCGACCTGGTTTCAATCGTTAAAGATAACTTTAGCGCTTATTTTGAGCTGGGCTGGGACGACTGTGTTTCCAGGGGCCGGTTAATGGGTGCCACAGATATCTGCAAAAGGTTCTCCCTGACGGCAGCGGAACTTTTGAGTCAATGGGAAGCCGCCCAACAGATGGAGCTTCACTCGACCTGCTGGGTCGCACACCTCACCACACATAACGTGTACGTACTAAACGGCTTCGTTCCTTTTGTTCGTGAGACGTATAGCAAGCCTGGGAGTGTGACCCGTGTGTTTGAAGTGGAGTGGAGGGAAGACGCCTGGACATGGAAGGACTTTTGTGAGCGCTTGGTTGGTTACACTGAGACATCCAACCCACAAACGGCGGCAGAGGGCAGCCTTCAACGGGTGTTTGTGGATGAGTGGAAAAATCTCGGTTTACCATTCAGGCCTGACACTCCGTGGTCTGCTTCTCTTTATGTGTCGCAGGGGCCTTTGGAGGGAGTCGCTGACCGAGGGATTTGGTTGGGCGTTGACATACCGGGGGATCACTTTGTCCAACGTCTCTTGCTTGAGGGTGTGCCACTATCAATGCTTTCTCCATACCTTTACGACAATTGTGATTTGTGGAGTGGTGGTGGTGGGGAGCTGGAGGGCACCCGGAGCTTAAAGGACGATGCTAGCCGTTCCACACAGACGGAACCAATGGGTAAGAGTTTGAGCGCCAGCGGCTACTTTGTGCCTCAATATACGAGACATGATCTTTCTTACCATGAACAGAGCACAGAGGTTGTTCGTCGTCTGAAGGTGATTTCCTCGAGGTTTCTCTGTGGGCTGAAAATGAACTACGCCTTCCTGTGGGTGAAGCCTCATGCCTGCAGCAAGGAAGTCGAAGCGTGGGTTCCAAGGGCACTGGCAGAACATCGTGTTGAGGTCATTTCCTCTGGTTGCATGCTCATGCATGATGTGTTCCGGAAGGAGCTTGCTGACCGCAAGCAGTGTGCTCTCTACCGCAATGCCATGATGCGCGAGGCACACGAGATTCCCATTACCACAAAGCAGATGGTAGAATTTGAACTTGCTTTTGGCATGACGTGGGGTACTGCCCTTAGTTTACATCTTGTTGTTAACGCGGCACGTGCAGTGGAGCGGATGGGTGCCTTGGATTTATTGAAGGAATGGGATGGTGCACCGCGAAAGGTGTGTTTGTCACCGGCTCTCTATATTGCCTTCATTGAGAAGGAGGGTCTTTACGTTGTGAATGGCTTCTATCCGTATCTGCGTTCCCGCATGTACACGGGTTCGCATGTATTTTGGTACGTTGTGTCATGGGACAGCGAGGTATTGACGTGGGAAGAGTTCCATCGGCATGTGATTGGTGGTGACGTGCCTGATAAGGCCGAGAAGTCTTCCCTCCGTCACACTCTCTACAACTCTTGGGAGGAGTTGGGGTTGCTGCGTCCACCTGATGGTATTGACAACGGTTTCTGTGCCTCTTCCACACCTATTGAAGGGATATCGGATCGTGTTGCGTGGCTTGGTATCGATGTTCAGCAAGATGTATTTGGTCGCCTGCTGCTCATGAGCGGCATTCCCGCAGGATATCTCCGTCAGATGCTGGATAATCCATGTGTGCGTCACAGGGATGAACCACTTGAGGCTGCTGGCGACGCATTTGATAAGTTGTGCACTGAGAATCCACTGCTGATCGCGCAACTTATTGCCCTTCACTCGTCCGGTGGCATGCGCGTTGTTTCATCTCCAACCAAAAATATCACGACATTCACTCCTGCCACCCCCGTAGCGCATGCCAATGAGGATGTGGTGCGATGCAATAATAAGGATGCTGTCGAGCATCTAGTGGAGCAGACAGAAGCTAGTAAGAGTGGCGTTACACTACCCCCCTCCTGCGTCGAGGGTGGCGTGCGGCGCAATTACGCTTTTATCATGATAAATCCAGCATGCACCTCACCGGTCGTTGATGACCGGGTATTAAGCTACATCACGGATTTTCTGCGACACAAAAACATTCGGGTTGATGGGCGAGGATGTGTGTGTGCTGAGGATCCCGAGTTATGCCACGTCATCCACACGCTTGAGCACGGTATCTTTAAATATGCCGTTCGTCAATCGCCATACCAATATGCTCTCACCTCGGAGGCTTTGCTATCATTTCTTGATGCCTTCCAACAAGTATGGGACCCACGCAAAGTCTACAACGCCATGGATGCTTCGGTAGAGTTTAACTACTCTGCGTCGTACTTGAAGGACAGGTGGCTGACCTGCGACCCGTTGGTTCGTATAGCTCCCTGCTGCTACGTCGGAAAGATGCCCGGTGAGGACATATACATCGTTAATGGTTTCGCCCTGCATAGCGCAAAGACGTTTTGCGCGGCCCCGAACGTAAAGTACTTTTTCCTGGTGTCGTGGGATAACGATGATGGTGATTATGCTCACTTCTTGGATAGCGTCATTGGTGATCCATACGTGAAGGAGGCCAAACATGGAAGTCTGCAGCAGGTCTTGTGTGACGAGTGGGAGGTTGCTGGGTTAACGTGTCCACCTGACCAGTTTGAGGGAGCTGTGCTGGCCTCTGCGAGTCCACTGGAGGCAATGCTCCTGAAACAAATGTGTTTTTCGTTGGATATCAAACGTGATGCGGTTTGTCGCTTTGCTATGGATGAATTAAGTGTTACACCATATATAATGAGGAGGTGCCTCACGAACCCAAGGAGACCTTGTGGAGATGGCAGATTCATGTTCGACGTGGCTCGGGGAATGAACAGCACGGATGTGCTGCAACTGATCCGCAGGGAAAACGTAGACTTTCTTGGGGAGGCTCCACGAAACTCCGCCTTTGTGCTGTTGAAGAGCCATTCTCTCTGTCGTGGCTTTTCTCTAACAGTGGAGACGGTCTTTGCACGCGCCAAGATACGGATTGATGAGGAGGGTGATATAAGCGCTGCCACCTTGCGTTCTCGAGACTTTATGCGGCACTTGTATCCTGTCGAGATGGCGTATGCAGAACGAGATGTTGAATCTATCAAGTTAACACTGAGTGAAAGGGAGAGAGTGCGTCAAGTTTTTGGTGTTAGCTGGGTTGAACTTCTCGAAGGTGGTGTCCTGGTAAACGCCGTTCATGCATTGAAGTCCTTGGTCGGCGTAACACCAATTCAGCTTTTTTACAAGTGCATGGCCGCACCGCGTAAGGTAACAATTCGCCCCGGAGTTGTCCTTCACGAACTGCATTGCGATGGTATATTTGTTGTAAATGGTTTTGTTCCTGGGTTGAAGGTGTTCCTTGAGTCGACCAACGCTATGCAGCACTGGTACGTTGTGTCTTGGTCACCCAATGAGATGAATTGGCCCACGTTCCTGCAAGAGGTTATTGGTGATGATTGCCCAAAGGATGCCGCGGTAACCAGTGTTCGCGGACAGTTATACCGGCGGTGGAGGGACTACGGCATTACCGAGCCTCCAGATGAGCTGCGGAATGGGCTGCATGTCAGCCAGGGTGCCCTTCAGGCGATTCGGCAGCGCACCAAGTGTCTGAGTCACTCAATTCAAGAGGACTACCTCGGTTCTGTGCTACTGCGGAGTGGTGTGCACGAGAGCGTGCTGCACACGTGGCTGGAGAACCCAGAGGTGACGTCAAACGGAATTAAAATAAGCATATTCGAGCATCTTGGACACAGTGACACACCGCGTTTACTCCAGATTTTGTCCGCACTGACGGAGGAGTTAAGGCGGGCTACGGAAAAAGATCCTTTGGCCGCGGCACGGTTGCCAGCTATTGCAACCGAAAGTCACCCGCAGGAAGGTGATTTGGGTTCCAACGTGACCTCGCAGTGGCGGCCTGTGCGAGAGAACGCGTCGGGTGCTGCCGCGGCGCAGCCATTGGGGAGTCCGCTGTTAGTGGAGTCAGGATCTCTGTTGCTCTACAAGAACACCGCAATGGTCATAGTCAAGCCTCATGTGTCAGATAACGTTAAAGTGTTGGGCTTATTAGAAGAAATTCTGCATGAGCATAAAATACAAATTAAGCGGCATCTCTACAAGAAGGTCACCCCGCAAGTAGTTGAGCAACATTTTTCTTCCCCCATGCTTTACGCGACGGCGCTTGTCAATGGTCGTCTGGATGTAACGCCAAGTGGCAAGGAGAGTTTTTACAATACATTTGGTGAGGAATGGGAAAGCGTGGTGGGCTCAGGGCGTGTCGCAGGTGCGTGCGAAGTCCTTAGCCAACTTTCCATAACACCCTCACAACTGTACGTGAAGTGGACTCTCGCACAAGAACACGTGCAGCTGGCCTATGATATGGAGGTTACCAAGTTTCACGCTGAGGATGTTTATGTTGTTAATGCCATAACTCCATTTGAGTGTGCAAGCATGATACAAGGTGAAGCAGATGCGTGCAGCGTTCATTGCTATGTCGTGAGCTGGGATCAACGGGAGTGCAGCTGGAAGCGGTTCCTGGACGACGTGATTGGCGAGCCCGACCCCGCCAGCGCGTGTCCAACCTCCTTTCGCGGGAGGTTGTTCGCTGAGTGGAGTGCTTACGACCTTCCGGTAAAGCCAAATCGCATTGATAATATCGTGCTAGCCAGCGAAGGCCCATTGCAAGCCTACAAGGAACGCGAGCTGTGGTGTGGTAAGTGCGACTTGGCGCCAGACCCACTCATCCGCGCCTTGTGCCATGTTGACCATGACTTGGCTGACTTGCCGGAGTGGGTGGAGAATCCGCTCGTGCGCTACACTGGCTCCCGCCGTAACGAGTTAAACGATGGATTTTACACCGGACACTTGTTTGGCTTTGTGCGTGCTCTGGACACTCAGCAGTTTATCGAGGTTATGACGGAGCGCGAAGGGGTTTTTCTCCCATTGGTTCTTGAACAGGTTGGGGCGGGAGACAGCTGCAATGGGTGCGTCGATGTGGGGAAGCAGTGCAACAATGCGGTTGCCCAGGCGGACTACCTTTGCGAGTCACAAGACTTCCTGAACGTATTGGCTGCCAACTCTGACAATATAAAAATGTTGGAGTGGCTGAAGGAGTGTCTGTTGGAAGGCTCTGACGACAGCCTGTTGCTTCTCTGGAACCATTACGGTGGCAGGGTGGTAGGCGAGCGAGAGGCACAGAAGTCTGGGTGCGTGGGATCACTCCTGTCCCGTGTTGTTGCGTCACACAAGGACGGCGACAGTGACGCGCGCGAGGCTCTTTGCGGGACGATTGATGGAGAGGCGTTTCGGAGGGATGTTGAGGCGCTTGACTTCTTTGGTCAGCCCCTGTCGAAAGGCAACAGGTCACGAATGTTTGAGAGGATGCGACAACGTGGCAATGGTCGCATGACACTGGAGGAGTTCCGCATGGCGCTTGCGGTGCTGCGACAAATGTGATATATCGCGAACAAAAGTTGATAAGAGGCCCTAGTGACAGTGAGACTTGCGGAATAGTGCCAAAGAAAAAGATGCCCCTTTCCTTTTTCCACTTCCAGTAAACGAGAGAAAGAAAAAAGGGAAAACTGCTACAGCTGTATGTGTACGTGGATGTGGAAAAGAGAGTGGAGGAGAAAAAAACATTAGAGTGTGCAATAAGCACAGGAAGCCGTGTGAATGGGCTATGGCTTCAGGAAGTTTCCTCCCTGGCTCCATTACTCGTTGTTCAGCAACATGTAAATGGGGAAGAGGGGAAGGGACAAGGTATCCCCAGCCCCTTGTGTGTATTTATGGGGAAATATGTGTTTCCAGTAAAAAATAAAAAGGAAATATCACATATGCGTTTGAGGGGAGGGGAAAGAATGGATGGAGGAATTGACCAAATGTATACGATTTTTCACAATTGTGTTTTTTTGTATCTTAAATTATTTACTTTGTGCACATATTATGCTGAGGAAGCAGGCGCTGTGAGAGCGAAGGGGACTCAAATGTGAACGGATGTCGTTGTTGTCAAGATCCAATTCTCGTTTTTATTTTTTTTCCGACAGAGGGCAACCTTCCAGAGGTGGGGTGGGGACGACTTCCTCCACTCCCCTTGCAACGCGTGAGGCCTCAGCACACGCTGACGTCATTTAGTTCCTTTCTTCAAGTAGATATGTAACCCAAAGTGATGCCGCGAGCATCGTTATGCTTGACGGCTGATGTACCTGTATAAACACTACCAAACTGGTTTATAGTTACTATCGATTTTCAGTGCTGATGTTGGGAAGTTTGCGGCGTTGCCTCCCGGTCCTCCCAGTGATCCGAGAGAGTGCATTTCCCCTTTATCATTATTAATGCTACTGTTGTTACGGCTTTTTCCCCTACCTCGTTCATATCCTAATTCTAATGGTGCTGTGTTCGGTTGTTCATCATTGGGAGGTTTCAGGAGTTATAAAAAGAAATTAAAGCGTGTGCGGGGTAAGGCACGATTCCAATCCATCACACGGCCAATGCTCAGCGACGAAGAGGTGATGGAGGTAGCAGAGGCGCTTGTTCGAGCGTACCTCATTTCCCTGTTTCGTTTGGCCCCTTTAGCCGGTGATGCGGGGGGTTCGAAGGCGCACTCTCCTCATGGGCCTTGTTTTCCCATTCCCGGGAGTTCAATTCTCCCCTCTTTCCGATCCCCCGCTCGGGTTGCTGAGGCGCCCCACCGGCGCCGATGTTCGGGAGCGCTGTGGCGGGATGCCCAGACTTTATATGTGCTTTTCTGCGTGGTGGATGTACTTCAGCAGGGTTTGACGTGCACAGAGCGTGATGTGTATTACCGAAACACGCCACTCTTTCCTAACGGCCAGCGTGACGTTCATGTTGGTATCAAGCGACTTTGCCGGTGGATGAATTGTGTGCGACCGCTCTCCACCATGGAAACAACGGGAGAGCAGCGGCACTACACACGAGAGGACATACGCATTGGCGCCAGCGGGAAAAGCATCCTTGCCGGTGGTATGGTGTTTGATATGCCTACACGTTCCTCTGCAGCAACTTCTGTGCCCCTGGGGACTGCGCAGCCCCCGTCGGAGGTCACTTGTGGCGGAGGGGCTGGCACCGTGGAGGTGGATCTTAAGCGTCACACTTGTGGTATCCTCGTGAGTACTGCAATCGGCCTTCGTGCACACAACTTTCGAGTTGTTGGTGGGAGGGTCAGCTCCATGGCTGCTGTGGTCATAGTGGAAAAGGAGAGTACGCTCAAAACATTGTTAACTGCCATAAGTGCGCGAGGCGACAAGCTCTTCTCAGACCAGTGCGTTTACCTGTGCAGTAAGGGCTACCCGTGCCGGGCCTCCCGTCAGTTTCTTCACAACCTTCACCACGAACTCCCCGAGGTACCAATTATTGCCCTTGTCGATGGGGACCCTCACGGGCTGCGTATTGCTCTCACTTTTATGGGACTCTTTGGAGAGAGGCCCACTTGTCTGGGAACACGCAGGGTGTTACGTGGGAATGGGGAACTACCCGGGCTCTTGGAACCTTCTCCAGCGAGTGCTGCTGCTGCTGCTGTGGCGGCGCTTCTTCCCATTTGTTGGGTTGGGGTTCGTCCTTCCCACGTTGCTCATGGTAGCAGCGGACGGGCATGCCTAACCGTACACGACCAGCAGGTGTTGGCGCAGGTTGTGCGGCGGGTGGGTTCTGTGCTCGAGAGTTTTTCGCCATTCGAAGGTGTTGGTGCTTATGGATGTCGTGGGGGAGGGGCGGATCGCGAGGTTGTGATTCAGCGCTCGCTTGCTGAAATGATGCGCGAGGCGGAATGGATGCAAGCGAACTCCACAAAGTGCTCCCTGCAGGCCTGGGCTCAGGGGCCGTTGCAGCTCATTGATAACTTCGTTCGAAGGTGACTTAATCACGATCTTCTCACAGCTTGTGTATTTTCTATCTTCTGGAAACATTAACCCAGTTATGTACTATTATTGTTAGATTTATTTTTATTATCATTGTTGTTTGTTATCACCTGCGTTCGTCACACGTCGTTGCTTGATTCGCCTTTTTCTTTGTTATTGTTTCGAGGTTCTCACGTTTTATGAGGGGACTGTATAACACGAGAGTACATCTTTGTATTCGTTGTCATCTGCTTTTATTTATTTCTTACCTTTTTCATTTACTTCGCTTGCTTTATTTTCCGTTTCTCATGCGTTCTTTCTCTCTGTATCTGTCTCTTGTTATTGTATTCCCATGCTTTTGCATGTTGTGTGCATTAACTTTTCATCTGTTTCACTTGAATCCTTCCTCTTCAGTTTTCTCACTGTCGCAGATTATCCAACTCGTGTTTTTCTTATTAGTGTCAGAAGAGAGCAACAAATTGCGAGATGAGTGCTACCGCTGATAAGCAACTCAACGCGCAACGTGTGACGCTCTCTGCACACCATGTAACCGATAACGATGTGCTTGATCAGCGCTTCGCAGAGATTGTGCGCCTCGCTGCCTTTGAGGAGCACAGTATTGAAATGCAGAGCAATGGTGGTAGCGCTGAGTGGAACAGTGTCGCTCGCGAATTTGGGAGGGGCGGACAGAAAGGTAACGGTTCGTGATGACCCAACACTTCTCATGCTGCTGTGAGTTAAGCTGAGTCACTGTATGCCTTTTCCAAAAAAAAATAATTCTTTACCTTCCCTCAGTTTGGGTGCTGTTGAAGCCGGTAGGGTCAAAAGAGTGTGTGTTAGACAAGGAGAGAGCGGGTGCGTGTGTGTGTGTAGAGGGGGGGGCACGGACAAAGGGGAGGGCAAACGAGGTTGACGAAGGTGGGACGAGGCACCACTTTGTACGCGAGGAAATAAATAGAGTGAAAGGTACGGTGGAATGCCTGAGGTTAATTTGGATTGCAAGGCGCCATCCCGGCAGGAGGTGGAAGGTTGGCTCGACCGCATCGATGACGTCACCGCAGCTGTGCGGGAGATACTGAACGAGGATCCCATGGAAGCAGAGCGGAGAAGAAAGGAGCGTGAGGATCGCCGGCGCGAAGTGGAGCTGCAGGAAAGGCGTGACAAGGTGAAGATGCGGTACGATCCCCGCTACTATTCACGCTTTGAGAACGACGCATTCATAGATGCATTGCTGAAGGATGCAGGTGAGCCTGCCCGCGCAGGGGGGAAGGCTAAAAGGTTTTCTGGTGATGAGTCTCTTTACAGTCTGGCAGAAAGGGTCTCGCTAAACGAGGCGCTTCAGATGAAGAAGGAGGCAGCGGCGGCTGTTGCGGCAGCTGACTGGGAGAGAGCGCTCCGACTGTACTCCACCGCCATTGGTCTGGATGTAGTGGATGCTTCTTTGCAGTGCACATTGCACAATAACCGAGCGCTGGTCCAGTTGAAACTTAAGCGCTACCTTGAGGCAGTGGAGGACGCGAGTTACATGTTGCGGGAGGAGCCAACAAACGTGAAGGCTCTCTTGCGACGTGCCACGGCGTTGAGGCATTTACGTCGACCACTTGACGCGCTGAGAGATGCTGAAGCGGCGCTTAAGAAGGACCCATCAAGTCGGGAAGCTGATGAACTGCTACAGTGGCTCTTGCGGGCGAAGAGGGAGCATGGACTTTGCGCCGATTTTCAGCACCACCATCCGGAGGATGCCGGCCACTTATCGGAAGCAGTAGGTGCGCTTGTTGCAGCGGTCAGTGAAAGGCGCAGAGAAGGCACCGATGGGCAGGGTGGAGTTAAAGAGAGCAACGCTACGTGTGAAGAGTCTGAGGACAAGTGCATGATTCGCGTATCACTGTGCGTGTGTCGGTGCTTGGAGATAACACAACGATTCCATCGTGGTGCGGCGGTTCTTTTCTCGCTTTGCAATGGTATGAGGCCTCTGATGGAATTGATTACTGATTTGCTTTCCACAGTAGGTAGGGATTGTTGTGAAATTCTTCGAGCACATGCCGTCAAGGAAATGTTGTCGAATGAAATGACTTTATTTTCTTCTCTCCGACTGCTTTCCCTTGCCCTGCTTGGAAGTGAATCATGTGCGGATGATTTGGCACCTGCAGCTGTGTCTGACCTCACCAACAACTTGAGTGCCCTACTGCTAGGAGTGTTTGAGAATTCCCCTACGGGGATACGTACGGTGGAGACTACCGCGGTGCACTCGCCGGTGGTGGCTGCGCTTCTGCAGGTGGTGGAGGCCTTGGCGGTGCGTTTCCCGATTGAAGTTCATGCTGCATACGGGCCGGTGATGGAAAGGGTGATGGAGGGAATGTTCCAGGAGGGGCGGCCGGCACCACAGCAGCTTTTCTTTTTCTGCGGAGCCTTAGAAGCGCTTCTCAGCAATCAGTCCGTTGCAGAGGCTATGACACCAACGTTAGAGAGTGTCGGAACGCGCATCGTTGAGGCGGCGCTTGCATCAGGGCCAGTGCAACTGAAGGAAGCTGGGCTTGCCATGTCTGTGCGTATTTCGTGCATTAAAGGCGCGTGTGCGAAGTCAATGGCTTCTCGACAGTTCACGCGTGCTCTTGCTCTTTTGCTGCCATGTTTAAGCGGTAATGTTGAACTTTCCCTACCGACTCGGGCGGAGGAGGCACTGTTCGCGGTGGTGTACAACATTTTTCTCCAGGAAGAGTCACGGGCTGCCTATGTAAAACAGTGGCATGACGTCACGGTGGAGTGCTGTACCGGTGTGGGTTCTTTTGCTTTGTGTGCATGGCAGCTGCTTCGGGAGCGGATCCTTGCCAATAAAAATCAGGCGGGGACTTCATCCGTTTGTGCCAAAATAATGGCCATTATGTCCAAGTTCACCCCCTTTGACCAGTCACTCCGCGAAGCTATAATGAGGGACAGCGACTTTCTGTGGTCCGTTCTGAAATATGTCCTTGAGGCCCTTGCCACAATGCCACTTGGGGCGGCACTCAAAAGCGACAACACGGTATTCAAAACCTGCGATTCGGCGACAGCGTCTGCTTCGCTGTGGGAGCTGGCGGAACACACCACAACTTTACTGGCGGCATTGCTTTCAAAGAAGTTTCTTTCTACTGCGGAGCACCTTGAAAGTCCTGACCGTATCTCCATGTTGCTTCGCATTGTACAACTTGGAGGCGAGAAGAACTTAGTGGCGGTGGGAAACGCTGCTCTTATTTGTTCCTTCGTACCCCTTGATAGTTGCAAGCACTACGCGGCGCTCAGCGGCGTTGATATTTTACTCGAGAGTCTTCGTGGGGTGCGAACGTTATTGTTTACACTGGAAAGTGAGGGTAAAGGAGCTACATCACAGTGTGGCAACGCGCGGGCTGCGCAGAAAAACATTGCAATTGCCCTTTCCCGTTGCTGCACCGATGAGTCACAACGGGAACGACTGCGGGTTTTGAGGGGTTTTGAGACACTCCATGCGGTTCTTGAACAACAAAGCAACTAGTGAAAATTCGTTTATTTGTGGGTGGAAGTTACCATTGCAACTGAGTGTTTCTTTCGCTGCTGTAGCTATTGTGAGTGTTGTGCTCCATTTGTGTGTTCCCATTGGCGGCTACAGTTTCTTTACACGTTTTATTTTTTTCTTTCGGAGATTTTCGACGCCAAGCTTCGTGTTACGGTACTGAGCGGTGTGAACTTTGTGACGAAGGCTGTCCCTCCCTGATTTCCTCTCTCTCCTTGTCCACGGCCTCAGGGTGCGTGACTTGACGTGGCGGGAACTATTTTCCCCACCCCATGTTATATGCACATGGGTTAGGGCCGATAGGGTGATACAACCTTGAGGCGAACACCGTTATGGGAGTGGTGAGGGCTGACGGCTCGTAGCATGGAGCCTCCTTTTCACACCATTGCAACCATTTTGCATGTGCAAGACATAATTATGTTGTACGCGCTTATGTTTTTGCTTTTTTTTTTTTCGATTGGGATCCTCTTTTGCTTCTTTATTTATTTAATGCTGTCAACGATGTACACGAATTAGGGAAGATAAGAATATCAACGGTGCCCTCGCCGCTGCTGTGGCGTGTGCGCGCGCGGGTGGGGGGTTGAGAGGAAAATATTGAGGTTCATCCATGCGAGTTGTTGTCCAACGTGTACTCCAGGGGTCTGTCACTGTTGACGGTGAAGTTGTTGGAAGCATAGGCCGAGGAATTGTGGCACTAGTTGGAATTCATCATGAAGACACCTCTGGCGATGTTGAATACGTGGCCCGAAAACTTCTTGCACTCCGCATATGGGCCAGCGAGGATGGCACGAAAACGTGGGACCGCAGCGTAACGCAGATAGGCGGTGGAATACTTCTCGTATCTCAATTTACTTTGATGCATGTTATGAAGGGCAACAAACCCGACTTCCACATGGCAATGAAGCCAGATAAGGCACTAGAGCTCTTCAACAGCTTGCACGACACACTGTCTAGGTCGTATGCTGCTGACAAGGTATCGACGGGAAGGTTTCAATCGTATATGAACATCAATATGACCAATGATGGTCCAGTAACACTTGTCCTAGACAGCAGCAGTAAATAAAATAATAAACAAGACCCTCGCCTATCCCATTGTATTTGTCACGTCCAAAAAAAAAGAATAAAAATCATGATAAAAAAACAGCAGCAAACAAACAAACAAGCAAAACAACAACAAACACCACTACCGAAGTATAACTAAAAAAAACAAATATATCCCCACAACACCACATGATACATAAACACAAAAATCTATAGTAACAAAGCAAAACAAAAGCGAGAGAAGAACGCACAAAACATGCAGAACGAAAAGAACAAAAGAAACACTTAGAAAGATATATCGAACAATCTAACAATACACAAAACGACGGTAGAAACAAATGAAAAAGGCAAACATTTAACAAGCTTTAACACCTATCAACAAAAAAACAAACGATAGAAAATTGATAACATGGGCGCGACGAGGTTACATTGTGTTTTAATATTGTGTTACTTCTCTTGCTTCACGGCAGGCCTATAGTGAGCGTGTGCGTCGTGGCCCTTGAACACTATCTTCCACATCTCTTTTTTCCCTCATTTTCTCAGCCCTAACTGCAGACAGACCAAGAGTACACAAGTTGACCAACCAGATGTGCCTCGTTCCATGCTTCTCTACATGCACACATGGCAAACTGTATACTGACAGTTTAATAGTAAAAGAAGGTTTGTACACCAACATAGCCCTGGGAGAGGTCCTTGACGAGGGCGCTGTGCTGGGAGAGGTCCTTGAGGAGGGCGCTGTGCTGGGAGAGGTCCTTGAGGAGGGCGCTGTGCTGGGAGAGGTCCTTGAGGAGGGCGCTGTGCTGGGAGAGGTTCTTGAGGAGGGCGCTGTGCTGGGAGAGGTTCTTGACGAGGGCGCTGTGCTGGGAGAGGTCCTTGAGGAGGGCGCTGTGCTGGGAGAGGTCCTTGAGGAGGGCGCTGTGCTGGGAGAGGTTCTTGACGAGGGCGCTGTGCTGGGAGAGGTCCTTGACGAGGGCGCTGTGCTGGGAGAGGTCCTTGAGGAGGGCGCTGTGCTGGGAGAGGTCCTTGACGAGGGCGCTGTGCTGGGAGAGGTCCTTGAGGAGGGCGCTGTGCTGGGAAAGGTTACGGTCAGGTGAGCATCTTCGTGTGGACACTGTTCCAGGTTATGGATGCGTTGGGATCAGCCTCCTACCTCTATTTTGTTGTTAATACACCCTGTGATGCGGGGTTCGTCTTGTTATTCTTTCCTAACATTAATGCTTTTTCATTGTCCATGGAATGTATTTCTTCTTATTTCTTCTAGGTCATCGTTTTTTTTCCAGTGGCGTTTGTATGTATTTTTTTCTACCAGACCACCTCAATGACGAGGTTTCACTTATCTAAACATGGGCGCGACGAGGTTACATTGTGTTTTAATATTGTGTTACTTCTCTTGCTTCACGGCAGGCCTATAGTGAGCGTGTGCGTCGTGGCCCTTGAACACTATCTTCCACATCTCTTTTTTCCCTCATTTTCTCAGCCCTAACTGCAGACAGACCAAGAGTACACAAGTTGACCAACCAGATGTGCCTCGTTCCATGCTTCTCCACATGCACACATGGCAAACTGTATACTGACAGTTTAATAGTAAAAGAAGGTTTGTACACCAACATAGCCCTGGGAGAGGTCCTTGACGAGGGCGCTGTGCTGGGAGAGGTCCTTGAGGAGGGCGCTGTGCTGGGAGAGGTCCTTGAGGAGGGCGCTGTGCTGGGAGAGGTCCTTGAGGGGGGGGGGGGGTCTGGAGGGCGCTGTGCTGGGAGAGGTCTTGAGCGAGGGCGCTGTGCTGGGAGAGGTTCTTGACGAGGGCGCTGTGCTGGGAGAGGTCCTTGACGAGGGCGCTGTGCTGGGAGAGGTCCTTGAGGAGGGCGCTGTGCTGGGAAAGGTTACGGTCAGGTGAGCATCTTCGTGTGGACACTGTTCCAGGTTATGGATGCGTTGGGATCAGCCTCCTACCTCTATTTTGTTGTTAATACACCCTGTGATGCGGGGTTCGTCTTGTTATTCTTTCCTAACATTAATGCTTTTTCATTGTCCATGGAATGTATTTCTTCTTATTTCTTCTAGGTCATCGTTTTTTTTCCAGTGGCGTTTGTATGTATTATTTTCTACCAGACCACCTCAATGACGAGGTTTCACTTATCTAAACATGGGCGCGACGAGGTTACATTGTGTTTTAATATTGTGTTACTTCTCTTGCTTCACGGCAGGCCTATAGTGAGCGTGTGCGTCGTGGCCCTTGAACACTATCTTCCACATCTCTTTTTTCCCTCATTTTCTCAGCCCTAACTGCAGACAGACCAAGAGTACACAAGTTGACCAACCAGATGTGCCTCGTTCCATGCTTCTCCACATGCACACATGGCAAACTGTATACTGACAGTTTAATAGTAAAAGAAGGTTTGTACACCAACATAGCCCTGGGAGAGGTCCTTGACGAGGGCGCTGTGCTGGGAGAGGTCCTTGAGGAGGGCGCTGTGCTGGGAGAGGTCCTTGAGGAGGGCGCTGTGCTGGGAGAGGTCCTTGAGGAGGGCGCTGTGCTGGGAGAGGTCCTTGAGGAGGGCGCTGTGCTGGGAGAGGTTCTTGAGGAGGGCGCTGTGCTGGGAGAGGTCCTTGAGGAGGGCGCTGTGCTGGGAGAGGTCCTTGACGAGGGCGCTGTGCTGGGAGAGGTCCTTGACGAGGGCGCTGTGCTGGGAGAGGTCCTTGAGGAGGGCGCTGTGCTGGGAGAGGTCCTTGAGGAGGGCGCTGTGCTGGGAGAGGTCCTTGAGGAGGGCGCTGTGCTGGGAGAGGTCCTTGACGAGGGCGCTGTGCTGGGAGAGGTCCTTGAGGAGGGCGCTGTGCTGGGAGAGGTCCTTGACGAGGGCGCTGTGCTGGGAGAGGTCCTTGAGGAGGGCGCTGTGCTGGGAGAGGTCCTTGACGAGGGCGCTGTGCTGGGAGAGGTCCTTGAGGAGGGCGCTGTGCTGGGAGAGGTTACGGTCAGGTGAGCATCTTCGTGTGGACACTGTTCCAGGTTATGGATGCGTTGGGATCAGCCTCCTACCTCTATTTTGTTGTTAATACACCCTGTGATGCGGGGTTCGTCTTGTTATTCTTTCCTAACATTAATGCTTTTTCATTGTCCATGGAATGTATTTCTTCTTATTTCTTCTAGGTCATCGTTTTTTTTCCAGTGGTGTTTGTATGTATTATTTTCTACCAGACCACCTCAATGACGAGGTTTCACTTATCTAAACATGGGCGCGACGAGGTTACATTGTGTTTTAATATTGTGTTACTTCTCTTGCTTCACGGCAGGCCTATAGTGAGCGTGTGCGTCGTGGCCCTTGAACACTATCTTCCACATCTCTTTTTTCCCTCATTTTCTCAGCCCTAACTGCAGACAGACCAAGAGTACACAAGTTGACCAACCAGATGTACTGCATTCGTTATTTTCCACGTTTGTTTTTATTTTTTTTGTGTTGTGCAAATTTTGATCTTTATTTTTTGCTTGCAAAAGGTGATATTTCTTTATCGACGTTGGAGAATGTGAGAAGCAGTTCTTCTGTTGAGGATTCGCAGTTTGGCAATTTATCTGAGTTCTCTAGGATTGTGTATCATGGTGGCGGGAAGCCCAATGGAGGTTACGAACCCGATGGAGGTTACGAACCCAATGGAGGTGACGAACCCAATGGAGGTTACGAACCCAATGGAGGTTACGAACCCAATGGAGGTTACGAACCCAATGGAGGTTACGAACCCGATGGAGGTTACGAACCCAATGGAGGTGACGAACCCAATGGAGCTGACGAACCCAATGGAGGTGACGAACCCAATGGAGCTGACGAACCCAATGGAGGTTACGAACCCAATGGAGCTGACGAACCCAATGGAGGTGACGAACCCAATGGAGGTTACGAACCCAATGGAGGTTACGAACCCAATGGAGGTTACGAACCCAATGGAGGTTACGAACCCAATGGAGGTTACGAACCCAATGGAGCTGACGAACCCAATGGAGGTTACGAACCCAATGGAGGTTACGAACCCGATGGAGGTGACGAGACCGAGGGAGGAAATGAAACTGAGGGAGGAAATGAGACTGAGGGCGGAAATGAGACTGAGGGAGGAAATGAGACTGAGGGAGGAAATGAGACCGAGGGAGGAAATGAGACTGAGGGAGGAAATGAGACTGAGGGAGGAAATGAACGAGGGAGGAAATGAGACTGAGGGAGGAAATGAAACCGAGGGAGGAAATGAAACCGAGGGAGGAAATGAGACTGAGGGAGGAAATGAAACTGAGGGAGGAAATGAGACTGAGGGAGGAAATGAGACTGAGGGAGGAAATGAGACTGAGGGAGGAAATGAGACTGAGGGAGGAAATGAGACTGAGGGGGAATGAGACGAGGGAGGAAATGAGACTGAGGGAGGAAATGAGACTGAGGGAGGAAATGAGACCGAGGGAGGAAATGAGACTGAGGGAGGAAATGAGACTGAGGGAGGAAATGAGACTGAGGGAGGAAATGAGACCGAGGGAGGAAATGAGACTGAGGGAGGAAATGAGACTGAGGGAGGAAATGAGACTGAGGGAGGAAATGAGACTGAGGGAGGAAATGAGACTGAGGGAGGAAATGAGACTGAGGGAGGAAATGAGACTGAGGGAGGAAATGAGACTGAGGGAGGAAATGAGACTGAGGGAGGAAATGAGACTGAGGGAGGAAATGAGACTGAGGGAGGAAATGAGACTGAGGGAGGAAATGAGACTGAGGGAGGAAATGAGACTGAGGGAGGAAATGAGACTGAGGGAGGAAATGAGACTGAGGGAGGAAATGAGACTGAGGGAGGAAATGAGACTGAGGGAGGAAGGGAGGAAATGAGACGAGGGAGGAAATGAGACTGAGGGAGGAAATGAGACTGAGGGAGGAAATGAAACCGAGGGAGGAAATGAACGAGGGAGGGGGGGGGGATGAGACGGGGAGGAAGACGAGGGAGGAAATGAAACCGAGGGAGGAAATGAGACTGAGGGAGGAAATGAGACTGAGGGAGGAAATGAGACTGAGGGAGGAAATGAGACTGAGGGAGGAAATGAGACTGAGGAGGAAATGAGACCGAGGGAGGAAATGAGACTGAGGGAGGAAATGAGACTGAGGGAGGAAATGATTGCTTTTTTAATTTTAGCAACGGTGGTTATGGATCTTTGTTGCCTGATGGAAGTCCGTGCGCGACCCCAATACGACCACCGGAAGGAGGTGAGGAGAGTATTTCTTCTGGTTTAGGTATTTCTTTTTGGGTTATGTTAACGATGGCCTGTGCCTTGCTGTCTTCGCTGGTTGCTTTGTCGGTTTTTTTTGTGCGGTCGGGGTCAGTGCGTAGCGTGGCTGCTGATGTTTACGCCGAGGACATGGAGGAGTTTGTGCCTCAAGAAGGCTCCTCCCAATCACAGGTTGACGGTGTCGTGGTGCCTATTTCACCATGCAAAGTTTAAGTACTTAACTGCACCGAACAGGGGAATATGTCAGGGAATCCTGGCATTCATAATATAAAGGTATTATTATTATTTCTTCCTTTAATGAGCGCCATTACATTATTTATTTTCTTTTACCTCAATCGTCTTGGGAGTTCTTTTAAGATGTTTTTGTTGTTGTAGTTATTTATGCTCTTTTATTTGATGTTCATTATTACGTCATCAACGCACCTTGGTGAGGAGGTTTAAGGCATGAGTACGATATGAGCGGTGTGCCGCTAAGGGGATGCAAATAAGCGAAACATTTTTTTTGATATATATATATATATACATTCTGTGCAAGTGTGCGTTTGTTTATTTGTGGGCTATTTTCTGTTTCGCGATATATTTTTTAGTCCGTGATTGCTGTTATGTTTTTGGTAACCACTGAGCGATGGTGAGCGCTTACTGCAAAGACGTTTTGCATGTGCGCTGCCAGCGCCCTGGTCCTGTGTGCATCACTTTTTTCTATGCGGCGCGGTTATCACAGCTTACATCTTTTCACGCCTTTTGTTGCGTCTAGTGTCTTGCTCTTCAGGCATCACATAGTTCCTCTCAAGTCTGCTTCTCCTTGACCTTGTCGGGCGAATATGGCCACGTTTTAGTCGAAGCTTGTGGGGCCGAATATCCTGGGGAATTTGGAGGCCGTAGACGATTGTGTTTCATTCGTTGCTCGTTGCACCTAGGCGGCGCCCGTTTACATGGGGACGAAGATGTGGGCCGTGCCGTGAGTGAGGGGCAAGTTTTCTTCCCACTGCTGGTCCCAACTAGAGCCTTGTGAGTTAGGCCAACCCCCGCCCCGGATTCAGATACGGCCTCCCCGCCGCCTGGCGGGATTGCTGGTGGCCCTGCCTGTGCCGCGTGTGCGTCACGTACCTTCGGCATTACTGAAGACATGCGGGGTTCGGGCTTGCTGGGCCGAACTACATTGCTTTGGTTCACTTTTGCTGGCGTGCTCGTGTGGAGGTTGCTCCGGGTCCTGTTTGGAGTGCTTCTTCTCCAAGTCCCCTTTCCGGTCTTGGGCAGATTAAGGCACAGGGGCTTCGGCATCCGTACTTCAGCTCAAGGCAATACGGTTGTGGAACAGCAAGTCTTCGTGGGTGGCACTCGCAAGCGGTGCGGACAACTGTGTCACATTCCTCAGTTTTTTTTGAGTTTAGGGCCTTCTTTAACTGGCCTATTCTTCATAGCTCCTTCAGATACAAACGAACCGCCAACGCATGCGCGCTTTCTGGGCACCGAAGGGGTGCGGAGTCATCCTTCCAAAGGGGTGTAGCTTTTGGCCCCCAAAACTGGATTTCACGTGTCTGCCAAATGACCATTTCTCTCGGGTCGTCGCGCGCAGGCGTGTCCCCAATTCCGACCTTCCGCGCGTAATTTGAGCTTGCGGTGGGCACCTGCCGCCAGCTTGCTAGGGAGCAAAGGGGGGAGGCGATTAGAAGGGGGGGACATCACGTCGCGGAGGGGCGTCATTCTTGAGCAAGTGGGCCCGTATTTGTTCCCTTGGGCGGTGCGTGGGGCTGCAAACCTTTTCACGGTGCTCTTCACATGCACATGCACTGTTTTAGTTTCCATTAAATGGCGGCGGCTAATCCTTGTTGCTTTGGGCTGCGGTGCTCCCGTGGTAGTCTCATTCGCTGTAACGTGGGATTCTGCGTTGCGGTGCTCAATGACATTTCTGAAGAAATCCCCCTTCGCCCCTTGCTGGATGCGTCGAGCCGCAGAGTCGACGCGCTTTGTGGCTGGGGGAGGCTTTTTGGGAAAGTTGTTGGTAGGGCGCCGTTTCATTTTCTCCCTACGCCTCGGCCCCATTCCCCGTTCCCTCGGGATCGGGAAGGTGAGCGAGTAGGCTGTTGGAGCCCTTGGGTGCGGGCCGTCCTCGGCGCTACGAATGAATGCCCCATCGCGGCGTCGGGATCGAGTGCCTAAGAGGCTGTTCTGACTCCTTGGTAAGCCAAAGTTCGCGAGGAAATGACGGGGTTAGCACACCGACCCCAGGGAAAAGGCTTCTCCGCAGTGTGGGCGCTCGATCCCTGAACCCTTAGCCGTAGGGAAGCGGGTGGGACGTGATTCGATCCGTGGGGTTTTGGCTGCTAGCTATCCTCAGTTTAGTTGCCTCCACTTGGGGAAGTCGTCGAGGCCATGGACTTGACGTCTGCTCATGTGGGGTGGCGGCTTCAGGGATTGAATGCCACAGCGGCTGATGGGAGGGTCGGGCTGCAATGAGGGCTTTCACTCTGGGAGTAACGTGCGAGTAGTCCCCAACAACTGGCGAAGCAGGTGGGTTTTAGCCTCCACCCAAGACGGCTTTAATTGGGTACGCCTCGTTCACCAGGGCTGAGGCCCACGCCACGAGACATTGTGTCAACGCTTTCCTTCTTCGCTCCCGTTGTTTTGCCGCGTTAGCCGCTCGGGTTAAGGGAAAGTACACATCTTGGTGACGCCGTCCTCCTCAGTGTGTCACAAAGGTCCAGTACCTTGTCTAGGAGCAAGCCAAGCACCCGCATTATTTCCGGTCCGAGTGGATTGGGTCAGGCAAAAGGCTTTTGGTTACCATAGGAGCGGGCAGCATCACCGGCCTTCTGGTGCCAATGAAGTCGTGGGAATGCTCCTCTGTACTTGCGCCGCGCGACAGCAGACTGCCCCGGCATTCCACGAACTGGCCTGTAATGTTGGATGAAGCCGCGGGCCAAACCACACTTCACTCAGTGGGTCCTTGGATCGGCATGCCTCATGTGGAGGGGCATTTTTACGTGGGCGCCTACTCCCATGTTTCCCTGGGGCCTCCGGTGACCCCTCTGACTGCCAAGGGGGAGCGGGTGTCCAACCAAAAGTGGTGATCTTTTCCTCTTCACTGCTCCCGTGGTATTCGAAACTGGTAAATTAGCGTGGGAGCGGTGAGACTATTTGACTTGAAAAGTACACGAGGAACAGTGGCAACGGCACACCAGAACATTTTTCTTCCCGCATGGATTCCAGTCCATGCTTTAGTCGCAGCGGCTGCAATTCAGAACGCTTTAGTGAGTTGTTCCCGATATCCTTTTTCTGCTGTCCATGCTTCACCTTTGAGTGCACGGTGAGATGCTGTTTTGGCGTTCGGCAGTAAAGGCGCTGGTGTCTTCACCGCTTGAAGGAGGTGGCCTCAGCCAAATCGTCATCCATCTTCCTCTTGACCGTTTTCGTGGTGCCGTCTAATGAGCTGCCCTCATCCGCACTGTGGTGGCCTATTCCCAGACACTTCGTTGGCCACACCCCATCACGTTTCTCACAATCTCATCCCTTCCCTTGTGCTGGTCCTGCTGCTCCGCTCAGTTTTCTCGTGAGCCTCATGCTGTATGTGGCCCCGAGTGGAACATCGTGACTCGGTCATTTCTTCATCTTTTAACTGGGCAACGAAGCATAAGGCACTCTTTCACATATGAGGCACATTTCCTCCACTGATTGCGCCTCATTCTTTGAAACAAATGTGCTCGTGTTCGTCTGTGGAGTGTACCTGAGTCGTGTCAGCCACATCCTTTGAGGACCCTAAAGAGTTTCCGGCAGTCTTACGGCCATAGCTCCTCTGGCTTATCGCCGCCACCTTCCGCCCCCATGAACCCAAACCAGATACCCATGCTTGGCTTCTTTTCAGACATTTTGCCATTACATATTTATTGAGCCGGCCACGTGTCTCCCACATCGGGCACCACAAGGGAATTTGAGCTTTTCACCATTATACCTTTTCCTCCCTCAGTCATTTTTAGTTCCTCAACGATTCACAGGCGCTGCTTTGTTTGTACGACTGGAAAGCCACGTCTCTCGAAGCACCCACCGCACATGTGGCACCTGCAGCCTCCGCTATGCGTATGGAAGGCTGGCCAGAAAACTTTCACGAGTGACAGAACTCGCTCTCTCATTTGCTCACCCATATGCCCATGAGACGTGCTACTCCAGCCTGGATCGCTCCGCCTCACTGCCACTAACAGCTTGGGTGTGTGCGTCCTCTTCCTCTTCTTTCTCCTTCTCAATCTCTGTGTGGTGCAACTTTGCGCCGCTTCGCTTGGATTCCGCCTTGCAGCACCCTCAACGCTCAATTCGGCCATTTCCACGGATTAGCATCCGACTAGACCACTCAAAATACTTCGAAGTGCTTGTGTGGAAGTGTGCCACCAATGCCTCGCGCAACCGATGGAGGCTGGGTTTCTTTCCTAAATGGTCTAACATGGTTGGGCTGTGCACTGAGGGGTACACTCTCGGCCGATGACCTTTCAACCCACACCCGTTGATCATTGTCCCTGAATCCTTTCACTTTCCGTATGGTGTGCACTTTTTCTTTTCTTGACACATGTGCCCTGAAGGCACCTGACGTGGTGGTGTTAAAGTAAATTTTCTTAGTAAGCTGCAGTGCGCCTGCGTCATGTGATCTCATGGGCTCACCAATTGCGTGGTGCATGTTCTTCACTTTTCAAAGTTTTTCATGAATCAGATACTCCCGAGAGGAAGAACACGGTCGGTCATTTCAGCATGCCACATGCCTTTCAGCTTTAGATGCAACTGACAACCGATACCCGCGAGAAACACTACGACATTTATGGATTTCAGCCTCACCTCCATTCATCACACCTGAGCGATCTGCTGTTTGTTGCTTTTAGCATGCCGACTGCTATGTGCACCGTCTGCGCTCGTACTTTCTCAAGCTTTTCTCCATCCGGCATTGAGACAGTAAACCAACACGATGCAGTATCGTAACGCGCCTTCGCTTGGACGAGTGCGCGGCGGATTGCTCGCTAACCCTCTCTGCAAAACTCTCACTCCGGCGTGGTTAAAGCTCTTAGTCTCATGAGTCTCGTGCTCACCGCTGCCTTTATTCCCTTGACATGCTTGGTCACATCCTGTGCAGTCGCATGGTGAAGTTGAGACGCTTTGGCGCTTGTATCTTCCTCAGTTTGGTCCCACCCACCAACAGGTCCAGCGAGTTTGTCTCACGAGTACCGCAAAGTGTGCATACAGTTTTCTCCACAGAAGCCTCCATTTAGTGCTCGTCGAGCAACTTCACAGTGTAGGCACACCCGGAACATTTCTTGAATCACATGATTGCCGGCATGCGTGCTTGCAGTTGTGAGGCCATCCGCGAAGATGCTATGCAGCAGGCCTGGAATTGTGTTCAGTCTTCTGCTCAGAGGATTCACCGTAATGATGAGCAGCAGCGGTCTCAGTACAAACCCTCGTGGCACTTCGCACATGGGCTGGGTTTCTTCAGGCGGAGTGTTATGGAACATTATCCTTGCCGTTCTTCCCTGAAGGATCCTTGGGATCCACGCCGCCAGATGCATTTTCACTTCAAAGACAGTCGGTGTTCTGACTACGTGCCCGTGGTCCAGCGAGTCCAGTGCTTCCGCATGGCCATCGAAGCAAGCTAGCGTCCTTTTTTCGTCCCTCTTTCTTTGCACGCGCTGGCTACCTGCATCGGCGCATTCAGTGCCAGTACCGTTGGCCTAGAAACGGACTTGTTTCAGTTATAACTTATTTGCAATGCAATCCCGAAGTTCGCGCGCCAATACTCATTCCGTTAGCTCGCGCAGTGTGTGGCTGAGCTTGGAAGGCTTAAATAGTGACATGCTGCTTGCATATTTGTTCATTTTAAGGAGTGGAATTGTAACACTTTGTTTCCACTTTCCTAGACAATGGCTCTTCCTTAGATCGTAATGAAATAGTCTCAATGCATACATTTTGTCGTGTCTCCATAGTTGCATCAGAGCCTCACAATACATTTCATTGATACCTGTAGTGGTGCTCGGCGACAGCTCACGCAGTGCATCATCAAGCCCTGAAGTCGTTATGGGAATGAACTTGCTGCTGGTGTTGGAAATTCTCATCGTGGGCACATTAGGTTTCTCCGCAGGTATGCTTATACATGCCATCTCTCCTGCCTCAGGCTGTTGGAGCTTTGTTTGTGGCTGGTTGTCCCCTGTTAACGCTGTTGATATCCTTGGCACCATTGGTACCTGGATGACATCGGGCACCTTAGCGTGGTTCCAGGGTCCAGCGCTCTCTATGTTCGATGATACCAGGCACCAGCGTTAATAATGGTCCGATAGGAACTTGAGCAGAGTCAAGAAACGGACGCTGGCCAGACCCACTCCGAGTGCACCGCAGCTTTCCCGACAGTCTGGAGTGAAGTGAATGAACATGGTCAGGCGCTTGCTTGCGTTTGCGGGCATGGCAACTCGCTTCTGTGCAGGCTCCTCCTGTTCCTGAGCGGAGATGCCGAGTACAATCCGGGGTCCATGAAACTTTTGATACCCAGTGGGTGCTACCGACCAGGGCGTTTGCAACAACACCGTGTGGCATTTTGCCTCTCGGATACCGGAAACCCATTTTGGAAAGAGGTTGTGGAAATGCGATCACTTCAGTTGCATTTGGTTTTCAACATATTGGCGTGGTAGTTCGAGCTACATGTGGTGGCGACGTAACTTGACTCTCGTGCGCAAAGACAAGAAAGTTCAAAGATCTCAGTTACTGGTCATTCCATTTGCAGCAGGGTGCCTGGGGCCATGTACCCAACCACCGCACACCTGAAGGCCAGGCAGGGTTATAACGGACAAGAAATGGAGGCGTTCGTGCGGAAGCGTCACCCAGCTGCGTGAGGCAATACACCTATGCCATAACGGACCGCTGCTGGATACCCATAGTGGAGACATCTCGAGAGGGACACGAAAGTGTGAGGGGTCAGGAGCGATGATTAGTGAGGGAGTGATTGTCGCTACGTCATTATCGAGGCAGCACAAACCGAGGCGGCAGAGAAGGAGGCGAGGCTTTTGAATGGAGGCGTTGTAGAGTGCCGCGTGAGGAAACGCTCGCGGTGTCCATGGCGCAAGGAGCGGTTCGTGGAGAGATTCCTGGCTCTTTACGAGTGGAAGGAACCCAGGAGCGGGCTGGGTGTGGTAAGGGAAGACTGAGGGAAGCAGTACCGGGAAGGCTGTGAGAACGCAAGCCCCAGAAGAGGAAACAGAAACATCCACGGGTTGAAATGTTTCAGGGGCCGTCGGCTCACCTACCCGAATGCCCCGCCGCGCTGGGCGAGCTGAGAGGGCCCATTTGGGGATGTGCACGATAGGAGCGGTCCAGCAGGTGTCAAACGGTGGTGAGAGGCTGGTGGCGTTCCTCCCTAGAACTATTCGTGTTTCAGGATTCGCAAAAACAGAGAATCCAGATTCTATGAGAGGGGGAGAGGGCTGCCTCTCGCCTCCTGATTGTGGCGGCCCGTTTTTGAGTATTCCTCTTTGCGCACCCCTCGACAAGAAATGTGGTCCCGTGTGGGATGGCAGGTGGTGGTACATGTCATCGTGCGTTTTGCATCCGGGGAGCCAAGCGGACTCCAGTAGCAATGCTGAAGGGGCATGTGGCGGTGAGTGGAAGTACGCTGGGTGTTTTGTGTGGCTCTCGGGATGTCGGGAGGACTTGATAATGTGGTGCGCGAACCACGGGCATGTAGAAAATACAATGGAAAAGGAAGATGCCCACTGCAGGTGTCGCCGTGATTGTTTCCTGCGGGATACTGGTGGATCGGGGGAACTCATTTACACACCGTGGTGCGTGGGGAAGGGCCCATGTGTGCCCCTAACCGCGCCGTGTAAATAAGCATGACTCCCAATATGGTGGGCACCGGATCCCAGCCATGACTCGCAGCCACTCACACACTGCGAGTCAAGTTAATGGTATTATAGCCTTTTTGTCTTGTCGGCATAAAACGTTTTTTTTGTATCACGCGTGCTCGGCAACACTGCGTGTGAAGTACCAGCGGTACCACCACTGTCCTTCAGTGCGTTGTGCGTGGGAATTGCAAGGGGTGGATGCGAATCAATATTTGATGCAAACTACACATTCTTTTCAATTCCATCACGCCACAGATGCGCTGAAAACGCAATTCGCAGCTCTGGCGTACATATATATGTTTATGTGTATGTTTGCGTCAAAGGATGCCACCACGAGTGCTTATTAGATGCCTGGAAGTGGCTGACGGCGGAACGCGGGAGAAGCAGAGGGAAGTAGCCGCCCGAAGCTTTCCTGAGCTCGAGCCAAGAGTCTAGTAGTTTGGGCTAAAGTGGACTGCAAAAGAGGGTTCCGGATACGAATAATTTCTATTCAGCACGGCGCGGCATATGCGGTGGAGTGTGACTGCTGGCCCCCTTTTATTGCCGTTCCTTGGATATCCACGACACTTCGTTACGGGAGTTCGCGCCGTGGAGGGGTCTCGGATTGGACCGAAAGAAACATTTTTTTCGTGGAAAATGACACAGTTTCATCACCGTTGGAGTTGTACCACGCAGCCCGTGCGTTTAAGCTAGAGTCGCTTCCTCTGGTGGGCAGTACTTAACTCTCGTTGTTTCAATTTATCTCAGTTCTTTTGAGCCGTCAGCCGTCGATGGGCCCAGCCGCTTCTAGCGGATTTCCATCACCGTTGGTGACCACGAGACACTTAAAGCGACGTTTGCGCACGAAGAAACGCGTTGGTTCCCCCCCTTTAAATCTGGAAGAGCAACAGCCCTTCCCGGGTCTCGCAGTATTCGCTATTTCCTTCTAATAGTGGAAGCCTCAGCGTTTGTGCGTAGCCCACCTTCACCACCTAAAACTCGATGAGGCGGGGTATGTCCTTGGCTTCCAATTACGGGGAAGGGACTGCTTGTAAGTATCATGAGCAAAACCGGCGTTTCTCGAAAGCGCCTTGCACCGCGTAGCTCGCCAGATTGCTGCTTTAGCTGTGGATGGTCCACAATCCGCCCGTCGGACTCCTTGGTACTGACACCGGGCATCAGGCCAGCGGTGCACTCACGCGCACTTATATTTTTTTCTTTCCAGGAGTTCTCAACTAAACCACCTCTTCCGCAGCAGCGCAGAGTACATTGTGATTTACCATCACACTTTCTATCAAAAAATACTTTGCCTTTTATTCACTGTTCACCGATGTGCGTGAAGATGTATGCATGGGAGGGAGAAACGCCGTATGGAGTGACAATCTCGAGTGGCACAGAACAAAAATGAGATACCTTCTTTTACCGAGGCCCCGCTCTTGCTTCTTTTTTGTATTCTACTCGCCTCGCCCGTTCCAGACAGAACAAGTGGAAAAGGGATTCGAGGGGGACGCAGCCGAGGATTAAGAATGCGCGGACGGCGCAGATAATGCCCCTTACGAGTCCTTTCGGTAGCACAAACAAGTCAACACCGCGATTGGGGCGGGAGACCGCACGGTGCCGAGAGGATGGTCTTCATCATTGCTGCTTCTGAATTAATGTGCAGGATGACAGCCCAACAATGAAGTTCAGTTGTGGGTGGAAACGGTGGCTTTCAACATACGCGTAACACCCCTGCGAAGAATGATAACAAACCAACCAAAAACACACACAAAAAACAAGAAAACACTGTTCACATACGAAACACCATCAAATGCGCGTATGGGAAGGGATAGTGCAGACACTTGGAAGAATCCTCTTACATTTGATCCAGTAATTTTCTCACGTCCTCACGACGTGAGGGGCATGCAGCCGTGAGGAAAGCCTCCTTATTACCATTAAAGTAGTTGGTGGCCATGGCACTCAGCATCGCCCGTGCATCTTTAATCTCCTCGTCTGCGCTAACCCCCTCAACACTCTCCTCACTGCCAGAATCGTCCCAATTGCTGCACCCGCCGCACGAATTGCTTCGAGCTGGGCGATCGCCAGTGCCATCCAACCCGCCAGGTCCCATGCACTGCCGCTGTGCTGCACAACACCAATCCGGGGCAACGCGATCGAGACGGGAAACAACACCCATTGCCACCGCAGTGAACGTCTCTTGCCGTCGGGCCGCCTCGCACTCCATCATCATCACTGAGCGTATTGCGTTGAGAGAAGACGGTTCCATTCCCTTGTGCGTGTATAATTTCGTGTACACTACGCTGTGCAGTTCCTCTGGGATGTCTACCACTCCTTCTGTGTTCACTGTGGCGAGAGACGGCCCGTCTGGCACCACCTCTGCACTCGGGAAGTGCTGCTTCAGCCAATGGTAGCCGAGCGGAACATCTTCACCCTCAGCCTTCATTGTGGGCGCGGTGAAGGCGGAGTGATAAGCAAAGCCGAAAGGTTTCCGCCCTTCTAGCAGTTGCGGAGGTGCGATGGCAACTTTAATAGCTTCCAGTATTAAACACTGTTGGTGTGTGTACACCACAGGGATCCACCCGCACCAAAGGGACAAAAGCTTCATCGGTGATCCACCACGCTGTCGGAGTAGAAGCGTGAAGTCTGGCGCATATTGGACAACATTTTCATGGTACGAGAATGCGGCTCGCCACGCCACGCTGTTGCTGGCCAAATTCCACAGTGTTTCTCCGTCAGGCCCTTCCAGGCAGTCTGAGAAGTATGTGCAGAGAAGTATCACCGATAGCGAGTGCTTGCACTGTTGCGGCGGTAGCAGTGCTTCCTCCGCCTGGGGCCCACTGGCGTTGTAAATCCTCGCAAGGTTTGGAATGATACAGTTTGATACGACTTTCTGCACGGTCTCATGTTCCCTGTGTGCGTGGGCATGTCGTCGTATCGCCAGGAACCAGATAAGGTCAGATAGGAAGGGGAATGCGAAGAGTACTCGCTGCTGAAATCGTTCGACATCTCTGCCGAATAGGTCTTGCAGGAAAGATAGAGATGATGTGAAACGAACCGCGAACTGCGTAAGCAACGGCAGAGCCTGTTTCCCCATTCGAGCTACCTCGAATTGTTCTCCCTGAGAGAGCAGAAGAGTAGCATGAAGACAGTTGATAATGGTTCTCCGCGTCAAAGGCTCGAGTACCTTCGTGTCGTCCGGAAAGCGCAGATAATGTGTCAATTGTTCCTGTAGTGCCATGAGTAGCGTCTCAGCCATTCGCCACCAGGCGTCAGTGCCTGATGGTGCACTTGCACTTTCCACTAGCATGGTGAGAATAATGGCAAAGTTTTCCGTGGAAGATAGTGCCCATGCTTCCGCGACCCGCTGGCGGAGACTCGCAGCGGGGTGGACAGCAAGCCTCCGAAGAAGTGGCCGCAATTCCGCGAGTAGTTGAGTGGTACATAGGCGCGTGTGTAGCGTGAGGAGTTTCGCCAAGGCGCTTAAACACCCCGAAACGGAAAGAAGTTCGGCGGCGTCCGCATCCCCTTCGGTACAGGCCCTTTTAAGTACTGACATACCGTAGTCCACCGCGAAGGAGGCGAGGCTTTGGTTCATTTGAGCGACTCGAAGGGTGGTCTCCACTGCAGCGTCGCTCACGGGCAACTGCGGGTCAGAAAGAGATGGCAGAGCCACCAGGTGTAGTAGATACACTAACAAGCCCTCATCTGCTTCTAACCCCGGCACTGAAGTTAAGATGTCACGGAGGAGGAGGAGCAACCCCTCCTTTTCGTACCAATTTTTGGCCCGTATCCACTTGTCCAGTAGAAGTCTTACAATATTGAGTGCGTACTGCTTCCCTTTTCCTTTTCCCTTTGCTTCATTCCCTTTCTTTTGACCACATGCCTTCTTTAACTTTTTTGTTTTCCTATCTTCTCCTGCTTGGGCTATGAGTGTTTGCAGCAGGCTCTCCCTCCCAAGCTTACGAATCCGAGACCACGGGTCCTGCACTGCCTTCATCATCACGGCCACCCATTGGTCGGAAGGCCGCCCGTTTTTGCCGGCATTTTCTCCATGTTTGGCTCCGGCGATTGTGCTGTACAGCTTCAGCCGCTCATCGGGATCTTCCCTGAAGCTGTCACAGGACATCTGCCGCAGTCGGCCCTGCGTATCCCTTAACTTGCTAGCTGTTTGCATACCCCGGAACTAACTTCCCACCGCACCGTCAAGCGAGATGTTACGTTATCGCCTCCCTCCGTGTGCGTATGTGAGTAAGACGGATTTAAGGGTGTGTTAAAGGAAGAAGTGTTGCACGAATTTTTGGATGTGTATACTTTATTTTCATACTTACACTGCAGCACAGGACAGGGGAATTGACACAGGCAGCGTGGTGCCTGTGTGCGGGGTTAGGGCAGTATCAGGATGATGGGGGAGAGACAAAAGTGAAAGGAGAGCCATGTAATTTGAACGTAAACACTTCCATATTGCTACACATTGTTTCCCTTTCTTGTGAAAAGGGCCGCTTTCTTACATAATGCTTCCCGGCTGCTTAGAGAGACATTTTCCACATAACAATAGGCGCGTCCTCCAGCTTCCAGAAGGGTTTCTGTCTGTCAGCAAGAATACCTTTGGGCTATTGCGCTAGTAGTCATACACCACGCGATGACAGAAGTGATCGCGAGGGAGTACAACGTAGTTTTCTTTAGTTCCCGCCCCATACGATACCCTTTCCCACGCACGCCCGGCAGGAGCACTTGTTTCTTGGGTTCTTCACTGCTACTCTTTGCCCCCTCCGAAGAGCTACGTTCTCGTGCGCGTTGCGACTGCTCCCGCCTCTTTTGCAGCAGCCTCAGTTCTTCCGCGATATTTCCTGTTGCTGCCTTTATGTCGTGGAGCGAGTCACGCGGACTATACGACTTCCACAGCAAGCAGCTGGGCTTCCGGCAGGAGGCCACTAATTCGTCGTATTTGACGATGCGCCTCGGGTCATTTGCGGTGTACGCCGAGTATGCAAACGATGACGGAACTTCCTGCAGGTTTGTTGTATGGGGCACTGTCCTGTAACTTTCTGCCGTGGCTGTGGCGTTGTAGTCGTGCCGATACACCGTGCGCCGATTATTAAGCAGACTTTGTGGAACCGATAGATAGGGAAATTTCTTTGCCTCTTTCACATTATCCTTCTCAGTAGCAGTCCAGTTTTCCATATGGTCCGGTATGACACGCTGCCGCGCATGGAATGGAGGGACGTTTGTGTTGCAATAGTCAAGGCGATAAGTCGTTTTGCGATCCATTTCTGTACAATTCATCTCGCCCAACGGCGTCCCTTTTGTCGCGTTCTCAATTGGTTCCTTTGCCATCTGGGTGAGCAATGCGGTCATTTGGTTTGTTGTTATCATCATCACAGGGGATTTTTTCCACACGTCGAACTTCCTTCACGGCTGGTTCGTTCGTAGTGGCTGCTGCGTCCACAGGTGGAAGTTCTGCGCTGTTCAGAACACTGGGGTACGCTGTGAGGTGAAGGTCGGCTAGGCGACGGAACCCCACCGGAAGCGACACATTTTGCTCCTCCCGGACGCCCGTGAGTAACGAACGTAATCTGTGCGTAAGGGCATATTGCGGATGCCTGGACTACGTACTTATGTAGGGCGCAGGTGTATATGCGAGCGTGTGTTTTTGTTCAGGTACTTTTAGTCTACCGTCCTTTTCTCTATTTTCTAAGCTGCCTTTGTTTATCGGTGTAGGGGATAAAAAATTACGGGGAAAAAGCAAACACATGAAGCAGGTCGTGTTTCTAATACTGCGTGTGCATCTATTACCCTTTCTTTGCTACAATGAAGGAACGAAAAAAAAGAGCCGAACACATGCATGTATGTGTGTCGTGGTGCGTCTCGGAATATAATAAGATTGCTCTGGGAAACGAGCTTCAAGGACTGCACCGCCGAAATTAGTGAAAACAAATAATAAATAATCAGGATTAGGAGAAGAACGTGGCAATTGGACATGGCTGAAAGAAACGAGTCAATGAGGGATGTTGATCACGCTGAAGAACCCAGGGCCCCCTCCACACTCCATTACCATTTTCCCACTAGCTCTTCTTCTCGTTGTCATAGCTTAATACGATGCGCGCGAGGTATGGAAAGTATTGCCACTACTACGCACGAGAATATATCACCTCGTTTCCCTGTAAGCCAGCGTAACGCATGCTCACAACGATGATAGGAAGCTTTAAAAACATGCTCTCTTTTCGCTTCTTTCCTTTGCTTTCTCCGTACCAGGGGGTTGGGGTGAGCGGGATAGTCACGTTACGGTACGTCTCATTCCTCGTCCCGCCCCCGGGAGGGTTGGACCCTACTGCGCAAATCCTGCAAATGTTCGCCGAGTATGGCATCCGAAGTAGGCACAGGAGGGAGCAGAGCGCACTCTCAATGCCTCCTGAGCCCTCACTGCCGGCGCCACGGAGGAACGGTAGTCGGCACTCCAGTAGCATGTTGTTGTCGGGTGGGAGGCCAATGAGCGCACGGAGCACGTTCCTGATGGCCTGGCCCTGCCTGTTTAGCCCGTTCACCACCGCGTACCCTCCGGCACGCGCGGGGCCTTGAGGAGGTAGGACAAGAGTGACAGCACTGTATCCATGTGTGTGTATGACGAATGTCTTTCACTCATTCCGTTGTGCTCACCGGCTGCGCTGCTTGTCACCGTGACGCGCCCCATGAGCTCCGTCAGTACAACCAGGTCAATGATAAGCGGTGCCGCCAGGAGGGAGTCCTGGCATGTATTGTGCATCACAACTGTTTGTTCCCCTCCCATAAATATAGAGAAATTGTACTCATCGAGCGCTCGCTTGCTGTCACCCACATAGGGGAGGTACTTGATAACGATACAGTGGTCCGGCCGCTTGCTGCCGGGCGGATAGAGAATGCTGTTGGACAGCACCATATCATCCAGCACACTGCTCTTGGTAACTTCCTTGGAGCGGAACTGCTGCGGGGATGCCAGATTGTACCCGTCGTTGTTGCCAAGGTGGTTGTAGCTCGCAATGCACTCTGCTTTTATCCCCGCATCAGTGAAAAACTCAACCAAACCGCTCTTCATCTTCGTCTGCCCGCTCTTAAAGTCGTCTCCAACTACAAAGACACCATGCCTGCGAGCCAGCTCCACAACGCCCGAGCAAAAAGTGTTTTTGTGGTGCACCGTTGACGTAGCTGCAGCCCTCCAATATGGCAGCAGTCGCATAGAGTAGCGACGGTGCAATTTCACTCTCGTTGCGCTTTATGGCCTCAATAAGATTATCAGCGGTGTCATGTATCCCGTCAACATGATCTGAAAATCGCTCCGTGTTCGCTGTCCACAGCACCACGACCTCTTCCAGTTGATGTTGCTCCCTGAACGTGCGGATATCGCGGCGCAGCCTCTCCACCACATCCCACTTGTTATCCGCTGTGATAACGTTGTCCGCCCGGCTGCTCTGATTCTGTGCAACGAAGTCGATATTGAATGCTGCTGGAAGGGGCTGCATGTCCTTCAGATGATCATAAACGGCATCCTGTAGTGTGACATCCAGCACCTGTGCTCGGCGCATGGCGTCACCAATGTTCATTCCATTACAGTCCCAGCCCCAACTGTTAGCTCCGCCGGTTTAGCATCGGCACCACGTCCTTAATGGGTACAAACACCTCTTCCATGTTACTCGTGAGCCCCAGGCTCATAGTGCTCGACTGTGTGATGGAGCCCAGATAGTCTGGATGCTTCACACCTGTCTTTGTGCGCCACGTGATGGCGTGCTTGTGGGCCACGAGGGCTGCTGTCACTGTGGTGCCGTTGTTCCCACCCCAGCCAACCAGCATAACCCCTGTGCGCCGCCTCTTACGTCCCGTACAGAACCGCAGCTCCATGTCAAGCGGGAACACAGTGATGTGGCCGTCTTCACCCTTCTCAACGCGCGTGGTGGTGTACTTGTAGTTTGCCATTATGGCTTCATCGGTATACTCCACGCCGTACCCGCCCTTTGTGCGTACCACTGGCATTGTCCCGTGCGTGTCTGTGTGTTCACTCTTTCTTTGATTAGTAAAGGAGATTGCGAGTGGAGTTCAAAGCTGTCCCCCTTTAGTAAGTTGTTGGAAGCGATGTGCACTATGACAAATGAGAATAACGTGTGCTGCGATGGTGGACAGCCAGATAAACCACAGAAACAATGACACACCAAAGGAAACTACGGCTATGAAACAGTTTAAAGGGCGGGGGAAACAAAATTGAGACTATTCACTTTATTTTATTTTTCTTCCGTGTGTTCCAGTTGGCGCACTACTTTAGAGGTGGAAGTGGATATGGAGAGTAGACACGCTGTGACAAGGACGCGCGTATAGCTTTTGGTTTCCGTGGTTTCCTACAGCTCTTGCTTGGACTTCGACACTCCTCAAGTGCTGCTACCTGGTGACTATGAGGCAGTTAGCGGCGCGACTAAGGGGAGAGAAAAGTGCGGAGAAAAACGAGAGGAGTGAGAACAACGACCGTAATGGAAGAAACTATTCATTCATGTGCATAAATACACGCGCGAAGAATGCTCAGACACGTGCAAAAACAACAACAGCAGCAGTAAAAGGCTATAACCAAAAACGTTCAATATTGAAGCAGCAGAAATACACAGAGGGGACCAGGAAGAAAATAGATCAACAGTAGTGAGGCAATATTAAAAAGAGAACAAGCACGCGCACGCAGTGGATGTTGAGAAACTAACGAAAGAGTATTTTCGAGCGAGTGAACGCGATACTCAATTGCACATCCTCTAACGACTGCACACATGCCACTGGTGCTCCTTCATGTTTTTATTTTCTCCCTCTTTCCCTTTCTTTCTGTAAAATTTATTTTCCCAGCCCCTCCTCCTTTCTGCAGTGTTGGAGCGTGTGATTTACACTGCGTGCTTCTTTTCCCCTCTCTTTTGTGCAATTTTTTTTTATTTTTTTCAGTATAATGCCAGCTCTTCCCTTCCTCGCACATAAACCAATATACGCACACGTTTAAAAAAAGAAAAAAAAATGGTATAATCAAAACAGATAATCGAGAAAACAAAAAAAAAACAAACAAAGAAAAGAACGGATGGAGAAAGGGATAAAACAAAACGCAATGAGCTGGAAGAAAAGTAAAGTCAACAGGATGGAACATAACCAATGCAACCTTGAGACGCAAGTTAATATATATATATATATATAGTCATGATGGGTTTCTGCTAACATTCCCAATGACTGGAAAGTGCACAACAGGTGGCGAACCACCAATCCCGAATACACATGTAAACGTAACACCTTTCATATCGAACTCTCGTTTTTTCTTTTTATTTCCCTCCCTTTCAACAACCCTCGAACCCTTACTTGCATATTCTACCCTTCCCACTTTTTATCCCCCCTTTGTAATAGAAGAAAAAAATTCAGCCATGACCCTTTGAAAAGCAGATTTGTATTCAACGACCTCGAGAGCTTATGGCCAACGCTCTCTACCCTATCGACCCAGCCCCCCCTTCCCGTTGCAGTTGAGTATATGTCCCTTTTACCTTTGACCTGGGAACTTCCTGTACACATGGGGAAAAAAACATACTAAAAGAGCATTCCTATTGCTTCTTCCTACCGTTCATTTTCTTTTCTCTTTTTTTTTTCAATAATATATATATATATATATATATATATTTTAGCAGCTACACACTCTTTCTCTATTCATTGAGCACGTCTAGAATTGCCTTTAATACTCCGGTTTCGGGTTCCCACACTCACAACGTTCTGTTTCGTGGGTTCCTGTTAACATGCCTTCCGCAGTGGTGCTGTTGTTACTGTTGTTCCCCCGGTCGCTGAACTAATCAGCACTTGCACACGGGATGGTGCCGGAGACCGCAAAAAAAAAAAAAGAACCTTCACACCCATCCTCTCCCACACCTGATGCAGGTCGACATGCCCAACCGTGGTTAGTTTTTTTGTTTTTAAAACAAAAGAAGCATAATATGAAGAATGAAAAAAAAAAAGAGAGACAGAGGGAGGAACGTAGGGGAATGCACTCGCCTCCAGGCGGAGCATATGTGTATATACGTATTCGTTCTCCTGTTGTTTGGTGTCGTTGTATGTCCCGTGAATGGGAGGAAAAAGGTAGCATGTCTTCAAATCACACCCACAAGGGAAGATGAATGGATAATGTAGAAACAAAACACTTGCTCTTCGAGCAACATCCCATCAACCCGAAAGTTTCTTTACTCATATTTATATCTTTTTCCCCCCATGACCCAGTTCCTTATTTTGTTTGTTATGCAAACCTCAGGGGTGCCGAAACCTCCCTTGCGCCTTTACCTTTGCTTTTCCCTCCCTTCGTCTCCTTGCGTAGGAAACCGCAGTGCAACACATGGTGCGTCCTGCTGCCCGAACGCAAGTAGCTTCACAACCTCTTCTTTTTTTTGCTCCTTCTTCTTCCCTTTGTAATATCCACTTTGCTTAACATCGTTTCCACTCGCTTACCCTAACCCTATTCCTACCGATGAATGATATTAATTGTAGTGGAGGTAAAAACAATCGAGCAGATTTTCAGTAAAAGGCAAAAATTTCTCCTTAACCGTCTCTCTCTCTTTCTCACGCGCTTCCCTTTTCGTCCTCCTTAAACAAGCAAACAATCCTTTTTTTCCCTTCCTTTTTTTTTTGTTTCTCCTCTTGTCTCACGCGTGGTGGGAATAACCCAACTAACCCTCCACAGCGCCGACGAAGTGTCCAGTCAAAGGGGAGCTTAACTGCTCTTGGTGGTGGCCCCCGCAGCGCAGGCAGCGGCTCCTTTGATCGCTCCCTGGTCGTTGTAGAGCTCAGCGGGGTTCTTCTTCAGGACCACAAACGGGTTGACACTGTTCTGGAGGTGGTGCTCATGCATATCGGCAAATGTGTGGTTCACAACGCGGTGTTCGGCCTCATCAGCACGGATGACGTTGATAAGGTCGCGGAATGTGGCGTCTTTGCTGAGGTTCCAGTACACGCGGGCCACCTCGGGGACATCACTTTTGGTGGGGCGCAGCCTTCCTTCGTCGATTGCTCTAAGAATGCTGGTATGTGATGACGGCCTCCTCCTCAAGGTAACCAACAAAACGGTGGACGAAGCGCGGGGAGATGATGTAGGCGGTGAGGAGGAATAGGTACATAATGGCCTGCGTGACAATAATGGACACACGGAAGGCAAACCCAGGCTGACGCAATTCAATGAATGTCATAAGGTGCATGCGCTCATTCTCAGCCTCAATGAGAAGCGTGTTGATCCAACCCTTGTCGCGCGTCATGTAGCGGAGAGATTTCAGATGGCGCAGCATACCGCCTACCATACCTGGAACGCCAGCAACGGTTTCAAGGAAGAGGCAGCGGTTGATCACCTTGCCCTCCGTAAGGTTGCCGAAGCGGTACAGAGAGAAGGTGTCGAAGGCCCAGCGGCATGTGCGCACCCCGCGGTAGGCGAGGGTGTCCACAAGGCCATTGGGCTTCTTGTGCGTGATGGCCACGTTCTCGACGTCGGCCAACTGCCAGGTAGGGCGATCCTCGCTGCTCTCGTCACCGGCGCGTTGTGGAACGGCTGGAACAGCGTCGATGAAACTGAGGCGGTTTAATTGAGTGTGGCCCCAAACGGGCGCTTTCCCGTCGCTCCTGAGTCGCATGGCGGACCACAGTGTCGTGGTCGCCGCGGCGGCGTTGATGCATGATGCGTTGATGCGGAGCATTTTAGAATATTTATTTTGAGCCTGGTGTTATGGTGTGTATGTTAATATCTTTTTTCTTCTTTTCCTTTTCTTTTTCCAAAAAAGAAGCCAGATAACTTCTTCAGCGAGTTTATGCGTGTACATAGAACAGAGACATATTGATGCATTTAGGGGAGGGGAATAGTAGAGACATGTGAAGCGTATGCATGATGCACACTTTGCAGCCGGATGTAACAAGGCCTACATCCAACAATCCTTCCGTGACTAGTAACGAAGGTTGTCAGAAAAAAAATACAGTTATTTACGGTAAAATATACACACCTTCCCTTCTTCTCGCAATGGAACGTTAACTGCCGACCCTCCCCGCACGGGTCACAGGGGTCTGAAGTTCTTGTTCAGTCTGCTTTGATTGTAGTCCGGGAAGCGCGGCGTGCCTCGCCCAAGCACGGGATGCTGCCTCTGCGGGTCCCCTCGCCGATACGGGCGTGTTGGGTGGTAAAACAGTGATGTCTTAAACAAATCAATCAGAGATTGTTGTGCATACTCCTGCAGTTTTGGGGGGACCACCTGGCGCGTCTGTCGCAGATGTGCCACTAGTGGTTTTGCTAGTCGCACGCTTTCCGGCTGAAAGAATGTATAACAATAACCCTTAAGACCTTGACGTCCACATCGCCCGCTACGGTGCACCCATGTGTCAAATTCTGTTGGCATGTCGTAATGAACGACATATATAACGTTATTGAAGTCGATGCCACGGCTGAGAAGGTCGGTGCACACAAGACATGTAGAGGCACCACTGTTGAACAGCTTCATAACGCCTACTTTCGCTGTGGCTGAGGTTCGCGATGTGAGCGTTGTGATGTGCAGGTCAGATACAAGGTTTTGCAACCGCTCACGAACGTACGCCACGTTGTTTCGTGAGTTGCAGAATATGAGGGTCCGCTGGTCTCTGGTTAACTTTCCGCTGCTGTAGAGCCATGCTAACTTGCTTATTTTCTCCGCTTGCGAGACCATAAGCACGAGGTGTGTTATGGATGCGCTAACTGTCGTACCGCACCCAGTGCCAATGACGGGGGCAATTGGATGACCAAGCCCGTCAGTCTTCGCATCAATCAGAACAAAGCGGTGTGATGGGAGGAGCATTTGTTCCTTGATCATTTGATACGCAACTGGGGGCAGCGAGGCGCCAAATAATAGTCTCTGAGGCCGCTGATGTCCTTTGGGAAGAGCACCAAGTATGATTTTTATCTGCTCGAAGTGGTTAGTTGACACCAGGTCGTCTACTTCATCAAGAATGAGCACCCTGACCCGTTTGAGAGACAATTTGCGCTTGTAGAGGGCGGGCAACATGGTCTCCGGTGTGGTAATTAGAACATCACACTGCTCCAGTGCGTTCAAATGCTTTCGCTGTTCTTCGGCACTGGACGCACGAACAAGAAACTTGACGTGCATATCCGCATCCAGCAGCTTGCACAATTGGTACACCTGCATGACCAACTGGGATGTGGGGACAAGCACAAGAAGCATTGGTTCCGCCACGGATGAGAGCTCACCCACCCACATAGGGGCTCGCTGCTGCTTTGCTTCTTCCTCTGGCACGGGCGACGGATGCGGCGTGCCAGTCAAAGGACAAATCCTCACATCGGCAACGCTGAGCTCGCAGTAGCGGCACACCTCGCCTCTTGCAATTTTGTCTTTCATAAGCCGCTCAATACTGGGCCGGTTCAGATCCCCATTAGCAGCGCCTTCTTCCGTGGGATCAGGGCTCGTAACGAAGCCCACTTTTGACACTAGACGCAGCACAGACGGGAAAATATAGGAGAACGTTGCCTGTGGCCGTAGGTGCGATGCATAAAACATCGCGGTGCTCTAGTGCGAGAGGAATAGTGCTCCGCTGGGTGACTGTCATGTTGCTCCACCCGCGCATACGTAGAAGCTCCTGCAGTTGGCGGCGGAGGGTATCAGTTGGGCACAAGGCGGCTAAATCTTTGAAAGACTTAGGGGCTCCGGGAGGGAGCTCTGCTGGCATACCGTAGCGGTCCGCGATCCTTACACTGTAAAATGAATTTCCTCCGCAAGCATCCTCACCGGCACTACAGTCCGCGTTACCACCACCGTTACTGTGGGCGCCATCCAAACTTTCACTAGCTTTGTGATGACTACTGGTGCATGCAGCAACATCACGTGCAATTTGTCCAAGAGGCATGCCAGATGAGCATCGCACTCCTGCTCCTTCACAGTTCTGCGCTGGCGGTGGTTTCTTGCTAGTACCCATTACATCCACCAGTCCCATGAAGGGAGGATTAGCGGCAGCTTTACTCAAACCTGCATCCGCGGGTAGTCCATGACAATTACGACTGCAACGCAGGCCACTCGACGTAGCGCCCCGGGGCAGTGAGGAATGCAAGCACCGCACGAGAGACCTCATCAGCAGCAACGGCTTCTTCACTTTATCCGCACCCTTTCCCTCCGCCACTTTTTCCTTTCCCACACACGTGATAACAAAATAAGGACAGGAGACAATGGGATACTTGTGGGCATGCAACCTCAAGAGGTTAGGAGAGTACAGAAAATGTTGGCAAGCATACACGGTGTAGAGCTGGTGTGTACAACCACAATATCGTACATTTCAAATTACCAGTCAATATACAACAAATCCACCACCAGCTGCACGCGTAAAATTCAGCGCGCGCTGCCAGAGCGCACTCTTTCCTTTAGCGATATTACGATGGTTCAGAGAAAAGAAGGCATCGTATCTTTTCCTTGTAAGATTTGAGTCGTGCCGTCGAGGCCGTGTCTTCCGGCACCGCTTTCACGCGTGGCAAGCTCTGCACTTCGCGATCGGTTGGCAGTAACAGCGGAGCATCGCTCTGATCATGCACATTAAGCAATGTGCGTACGTACAGAGAGTCATTGACAAAAGGCGTTATTTCCAGCGCTCTCGCCTGGTGCAGAGTCAGCAGCAATTGACTCTCACCACTTGTCACATGTCGGCCGAGGGTTCCGACATTTCTGCCTTGACATGCGGGGAAGGTCTCAATATCGTCCAAATACGCTTGCAAAGTTCCCACAGAAACACGCACCCTCACTGGGGACGCCTCGATGTCCGGCTGGGTGCTGTAGAGGAGGAATGTCAAATAAATACCGAATGCCCGACTTTGAGGCGCAACATCGGGCGGGAGTGTCATGTAGGTGGCTGCAAGTTGTATCAAGTCTTCAACATCTCTACGATAAAGCTGCGTTGCATCCGCGCCAGCATAGTGCATGTACTCGATATTCATACAATCAAAAGCTTGAATCTTTCAAGTGTCAAGCACTCTGGGGTCAGTAGTTGTTCCCTCATTACCATCTTATAAAGTGAGACAAAGTCAGCCGCCATCAAGGAGAGCCGATGCTCGGCGCCGCGGGCCTGCTTGAGTCTTTCCTCAGCTGTAGCCATACTTATGAACACGCTGTACCCACTGCGTTGCAGAATAACAATGCCCGGAAGAGAAAAAAAATGAATAATAATAATAATAATAATAATAAGGGAGGGGTTATAGATAAAAGTGAAGGGGAAAACAATGGAAAGGAATGTGGATTGTTTAATGCGGCTAGACGCAGGTTCTTATGGGGCGGCAAATAATACCCACTGTCACACACACACACAGCAGTAAGAAGGTATCAAGCACCTGCCAATACTTTTACTTCATCCGTACCCTATGTTTTTTTTTCCCTTCCCTTTTGCCTTTCTAGTTTGTCTTTTTCTTTTCCCTCACCACTTTCCCGCTCCCTCATCTCCTGCTCCATTACTGAGAATACATTTTACAGCCATTATTGGGAGAAGGGGGCGTGGCGCTGAGAAGAGCGGAGAGACAACGTGGAATGACACCCCTCATAACCAGCATGCGGCTTTTCTTTCTCTTCAACAAAACTATGCGTTGCCTCTTTCCATGCCATCTGCGGTCCTTGCTTCCACTCGTCGTCTCTTCACTGTGTTTTCTTCTCGCACACTCCCGACTTCCCAAGGAATTAACAGCACCTTTTAACCAGTTGCTCAGGTCTGTCCTCGGCTGCAACTCCTCCCTTTCATTTCTACAGGGTGGAGCACCTTACTGCATGAGGGACCGCTCGAGCACCAGCAGTTCCTCAACAAGGGGCCCGCTGGCACGCGCTTTCCAACGGCGAACCCACGCTACTATTTGTTGTGCTTGACTCCGTAGGTGCAACAACGTGTCGCTCGCACCGACGTGCAGTGTCTTTTGCTCCTTCGCCAAGTACAACATCTGCCGCATCGTCAGAAGCACAATCGGTGGCACTGCGGTTGCCACAACATCTGGTGCCGTGTCAAAGAGCTCTGCACATCGCTCAACATCACCAGGTGTTGTTGGTACAAACGGTAGACCGAGAAAACACTGTAGAGTTGCCATCGCATCGCCACGCGCTGCGCTGGAAAACACATCGCCCATCTTGCACAGAAGGCGGAAGGCGTCCGTGTGAGACGACGAGATCGGTGACTTTGCACGTGCTAAACGCTCCTGCAGAATAGATGCATGAGCAAACAGGTTCGTGCCCGCGGTACTCGAGTCTTGGTGGAATGCCTGCGCTAGGGCTGGGCAAATTATTTGCACGGCCCGACTGAGCGCATATCCACATCGAACATCGTCGGAGAGGAGCGATGCGGCGCTCTCCAGTGTTGTGAGCACGTGCACTGCTAGTTCCGTCTTTCCACGCGAAGCGGCACCTTCGGCGATACGTTCCATCGCGTCCAGCACCTCATTTGAGGGTGCACCACCATGCTGAAGAGGGCACCATCACTGTGTCCACCCCCTGCCCGCTGCCCGAATAGTTTTGCACACACCAATTCGTTATTGCAATAGTCAACGAACGCATCGCTAAGACCTGTATGGCAAAAGTACCAAAAAATAGCGGGTCCCACATGGGGCGCATGTAACTGACGCTTGTCTGCGTCAAGCAGTGCGATAGTGCAATATTGCTGTGTGACCCGGCTAAGGTCGAGCGGCACCTCTGCCTCACTGCAGTGCAGCACCTTGCAGTTATGGAAGCACACCGCGAGGTGGACGCCATCAATGTACGTGATATCATTTTCAGTAAGCAGCCGCACTCCTGACGACGGCAGAAGCGCATGAAACATTAGTGAGGCCAGACGAACGACATTACCACGCACTAGTGCCACAAGGTCCTGCATGTCATCAAGCAGTAGGCGCTGCATCTCCGACAGGGACTGTATTTTATTATCGTCCTTCGGATCAACACTGCGAATGCAGAAGAGCCGTATCCACAGCGTATCTTCGAGTGACCGCGCCACCCTTGATGACAAAGCCGCCACAGTTGACTGTATCACATCGTTGCTCTCCCCAGTTTTTCCTGCAAGCAAAAGAAACAAAACAATGTGCCTATACGGGTCCGATCGCGTAGCCTCCTCTGAGTAAAGAGTACGCAGCTCGAGCAGGGAAGAGGCCTGAGTGCACTGTTCTGTTAGGTTGTCTGTGTCATAGAGTTTGAGGTTTTTTCTCCAGAGTGGTGAAACCAGCACTATTTGCAGCAATAGAAGCCGCGTCGTAGCGCCCACAGCGCATCGCTGTAAAAATATGCACCCATGGATTCGATGAGGAAGTATACCGCTCGACAATACTCACAAGGCGCGATGCATGCATATTCTCCAGATCTGAAAGGCGTTCAGGATCTACTTTTAGTGTTACAGAGAGTACCGCAGCCAGGGCTTTTCTTTCCATTACGCGGCGGCTGGAGTGAACGTACGTCATGATTGTACTAGCAGAACCCCGCTCCATAATAGGCCGCAGTATTTGTTCCACAGTGCTCCACATAACTGCCACTTCATCCGTTACTCGTGTGCCTCATCAACAACATGGGCAGCAAATATGACATCCACTTTTGTGGTGGTTGCGTGTGTACAATATGAGCAAAAGCAGAAATCTTGTTAAGCACCTTCAATGACACAGTGTCCCGCCCATTTAGCAGTGCTATAACGCCTGAGTGGCGCTGCAGTGAAGCTGCGGTGCCCGTTGTTGAATCATTCTTGCCGAGGTTGCTCACCCTGCTGCCGCTACCTTTGGCTCTCAAAGAAGCTGTTTCAAGTGCATCAGCTATTTCAACGCCATATTTTTCCCATGATGCTCGAATTATGGCCTCTGACCGCTCCTGCATCAGCTCATTCACTCGTTGGTGCGTCTCGTCCACACTTTTCTGAATTATTTCCTGCCGACGTCTGGCCACGAACGCCTCCAGCGCGCTTCCCAACTCTTCACTGGCTTCTGCATTCCACGGTGTGTCGTGACTGTCCGTATGCGTTACCCGACAAGAGGCAACTGGCTGCTTTGCAGTTGGTGTAACAGACGAAGCTGCTCCTGTAGGTTGAAGCCATGACTGGCCATGAAGAGTTCCACTGATGCCTGCGATGTCGAGGGGTAGCCCGTGACCTGTGCCCTCGCATGCGAGTCTGCCGCCACTCTACGCGACATTTCATAAGTGCTGACACCATTGCGTACGACACGCATATCTTTGTCATCAACCAACAGCTGCCGCGCGCGGCTGTCAGTCGCGTTATGCTCCCGCGGATGTCATTGTTGGAGTCTGACGAACCCGCCTGAGGTATCGCACCTGTCGACTGGGTGTGGTTATGAGCTATCAAAGTACCCCTGGTGCACCGTGAAGTTTGAAAATGACATCATCCAACGCTCTATTGCTCGGCTATGAGAGTCCACCTGCTGTAGGAGACCAATGAGGAAAGCAGTTTATTTTTTCGCCCCCCGCTGTGCCGTACGGTTCCCTCACAAAAGCACACCTCCCTTGTCCTATTTTCTGTCTTAGGCGTCTGTTGCATCCAATGGGTACATATATGGAAAAAAGAAAGAAGAAAAGGGAGGATGGAAGCACAATGTATTAAAGAGCGCACACGCTAGCTGACTGGTTTTATGACGACTTTGTTGGGCGCATAATCTTAAAGCGAGTGAAATGTGTAGGGGTGTGGGGGGAGGTAAATATTTTATCGTTATCGTGATTGTGTCTGTGGAGGTGTGCAGTGCCGAAGATAAATCATGTAAATATTGGTTTTAACAACGCAAGACAGACCTACAACAAAGATGTTAATAATGTCGGAAACGACTCCAGCAATAGGAGCCGATTGCGCGTCTTGGTGTAGTGCACCCAGTAATTCTATCCTTTGAAGTCCACCATGTTCTGTCTAATGCCATGAAAACATGATAGTGCGAAAGTACAGTGCCTTGCGGGTGGCTAGTTGCTCATATCGCCCATGATACTGCTTAGCTCAACCAAACTTATAACCTGGGGGGACGGCTCTGCTGGTGGTTCCACCTGCTGCTTCTCCACCTTGGCTTTCTTCCGCACTGACGCGTGCATAACAGCGGTGCCATCACTGCCGCCCGGACGCGACCTCGCTCCAGACGCGGAGGCACCTTGTCCCGTCCCGCCCCCAAGCTTTGCCTTTTCGCCTTCACTCCACAAATTAGCAAGCATCTGACACAGCAGTATTGTCTCTGGCTTCTTGGAGAATACCGGCAGTCGGTGTGCGACGCCTAATGACCCACCAGTTGATATAACAGTTACGTAGCCGTCCAGAGACGCAGTATAAAGATACCGGCCATCGGAGCTCCACGACACGTCGTAGATCGTACGCATGTGTAGGTCTGTGTAGTCGCTGTGCCGCGATTCACTGTCAGTGGTATACACAATGACGGCGTCCGCTGTCCACACTGCCAGTGCCATGCGATAATCGCCGGGACCCCAAGAGCGTCCTTCCATTTGAGCTGGTCTACCTTGTGATCCAACAGCGTTCCGGATAACAGGACCGCATTCCTTCTGCAATTCGTCTTCGCCCTCTTCGTCTCCCCTCAAACTATCATTAACGATGGGTTCCATAAAGCAGGGAGACCATTGCACGCCTCGTATCTCAGAGTCTCCCCTGACGATCAGACGCGCGGCAATCTTGTCGAAAGCATTGCGCGTGTACAAGTAAACGCAATGCACCATTGAGTCCTTCCAATGGTCGTCGCTCTTGGAGCTGGGTCTACGCCCCGCCATCACCGACAGTATTCTTGCAACTGTATGGGACCTTACCGTACGGCACGGCAAGG